>CAMAOD020000101.1:0-167733 GCA_945859595.2 Megachile willughbiella
TGTTCAATTTTACTCATTCTTTCAATTTTTTCAATTTTATCGATATTATCAACATTTTGAGTATTATCAGTATTATCAATATTATCAGTTTTGTCGATTTTTTCAATTTTTTGAATTTGTCAAATTTTTTCCATTTTTTTCAATTTTACCGATATTATTAACATTGTTGCTATCATCAACATTGTGCATATTATCAATATTATCGATATTACCAGTTTATTCAATTTCTTCAATTTGTTCATTTTTTCTCATTTTTTCAATTGTTTGAATTTGTTCAATTTGACTCATTCTTTCAATTTTTTCAATTTTATCGATATTATCTACATTGTTGCTATCATCAACGTTGTGAATATTATTAATATTATCAATTTTATGGATTTTTCCAATTTTTTGAATTTTTTAAATTTCTTCAATTTTTTCAATTTTATCGATGTTATCAACATTCTTGTCATCAACAACATTGTGAATATTATCAATATTATCAACATTGGCAGTTTTATCGATTTTTTCAATTTTTTGAATTTGTCAAATTTTTCAAACTTTATCAATTCTTTCAATTTTATCGATATTGTCAGCATTGATGCTATTATCAGCATTGTGAATATTATCAATATTGTAAATACTATCAATATTATCAGTTTTTTCAATTTTTCCCATTTTTTCAATTTTTTCAATTTTTCAAATTTTTTCAATTTTTCAAGTTTTTTCAATTTTATCAATTTTATCGATCTTATCAACATTGTTGCTATCGTCAACATTGTGAATATATTCAATATTATCAGTTTATTCAATTTTTTTCAATTTGTTCAATGTTTCTCATTCTTTCAATTGTTTCAATTTGTTCAATTTTACTCATTCTTTCAATTTTTTCAATTTTATCGATATTATCAACATTGTTGCCATTATTAACATTGTGAATATTATCAATATTATCAGTTTCTTCGATTTTTTTTATTTTTTTGAATTTTTCAAATTTTTCAAATTTTTTCAATTTTTTCAATTTTATCGATATTGTCAACATTGATGCTATTATCAACATTGTGAATATTATCAATATTATCAGTTTCTTCGATTTTTCTTATCTTTTTGAATTTTTCAAATTTTTCAAATTTTTTCAATTTTTCAAATTTTTTCTATTTTTCAAATTTTTTCAATTTTTCAAATTTTTTCTATTTTTCAAATTTTTTCAATTTTTCAAATTTTTACAATTTTTTCCATTTTATCGATGTTATCAACATTGTTGCTATTATCAACATTTTGAATATTATCAATATTATCAATATTATCAGTTTTATCGATTTTTTCAATTTTTTCGATTTTATCGATATTATCAACATTGTAAATACTATCAATATTATCAGCTTTTTTTTATTTTTTCAACTTTTTTGATTTTTCAATTTTTCAAATTTTTTCAATTTCGTCAATTTTATCGATATTATCAACATTGTTGCTATCATCAGCATTGTAAATATTATCAATATTATCGGTTTTATCGATTTTTTCAATTTTTTGAATTTTTCAAATTTTTTCCATTTTTTAAATTATATCGATTTTTTCAATTTTTACAATTTTTACAATTTTTTCAATTTTTTCAATTTTATCGATATTATCAACATTGATGCTATTATCAACATTGTGAACATTATCAATATTATCAGTTTCTTCGATTTTTTTTATTTTTTTGAATTTTTCAAATTTTTCAAATTTTTTCAATTTTTCAAATTTTTTCTATTTTTCAAATTTTTTCAATTTTTCAAATTTTTTCAATTTTTTCAATTTTATCGATATTATCAACATTTTGAATATTATCAACATTATCAATATTATCAGTTTTATCGATTTTTTCAATTTTTTCGATTTTATCGATATTATCAACATTGTAAATACTATCAATATTATCAGCTTTTTTTTATTTTTTCAACTTTTTTGATTTTTCAATTTTTCAAATTTTTTCAATTTCGTCAATTTTATCGATGTTATCAACATTGTTGCTATCATCAGCATTGTAAATATTATCAATATTATCGGTTTTATCGATTTTTTCAATTTTTTGAATTTTTAAAATTTTTTCAATTTTTTCACTTTTTTCAATTTTTTCAATTTTATCGATATTGTCAACATTGTTGCTATCATCAGCATTGTAAATATTATCAATATTATCGGTTTTATCGATTTTTTCAATTTTTTGAATTTTTAAAATTTTTCAATTTTTTCACTTTTTTCAATTTTTTCAATTTTATCGATATTGTCAACATTGTTGCTATTATCAACATTGTGAATATTATCAATATTATCAGTTTTTTCAATTTTTTTTATTTTTTTTAATTTTTCAAATTTTTTCAATTTTTCAATTTTTTTCGATTTTTTCAATTTTATCGATATTATCAACATTTTGAATATTATCAATATTATCAATATTATCAGTTTTATCGATTTTTTCAATTTTTTCGATTTTATCGATATTATCAACATTGTAAATACTATCAATATTATCAGCTTTTTTTTATTTTTTCAACTTTTTTGATTTTTCAATTTTTCAAATTTTTTCAATTTCGTCAATTTTATCGATATTATCAACATTGTTGCTATCATCAGCATTGTAAATATTATCAATATTATCGGTTTTATCGATTTTTTCAATTTTTTGAATTTTTCAAATTTTTTCCATTTTTTAAATTTTATCGATTTTTTCAATTTTTACAATTTTTTCAATTTTTTCAATTTTATCGATATTATCAACATTTTGAATATTATCAATATTATCAATATTATCAGTTTTATCGATTTTTCGAATTTTTTGAATTTTTCAAATTTTTTCCATTTTTTCAATTTTGTCGATTTTTTCAATTTTTTCAATTTTTTCAATTTTTTCAATTTTATCGATCTTATCAACATTGTTGCTATCGTCAACATTGTGAATATATTCAATATTATCAGTTTATTCAATTTTTTCAATTTGTTCAATGTTTCTCATTCTTTCAATTGTTTCAATTTGTTCAATTTTACTCATTCTTTCAATTTCTTCAATTTTATCGATATTATCAACATTGTTGCCATTATTAACATTGTGAATATTATCAATATTATCAATATTATCAGTTTTATCGATTTTTTCAATTTTTTTAATTTTTCAAATTTTTTCCATTTTTTCAATTTTATCGATTTTTTCAATTTTTTCAATTTTTTCAATTTTCTCAATTTTATCGATATTATCAACATTGTTGCTATTATCAACATTTTGAATATTATCAATATTATCAATATTATCAGTTTTATCGATTTTTTCAGTTTTTTCAATTTTATCGATATTATCAACATCGTTGCTATTATCAACATTGTGAATATTATCAATATTATCAACATTTTCAGTTTTATCGATTTTTTCAATTTTTTGAATTTGTCAAATTTTTCAAATTTTATCAATTTTTTCAATTTTATCGATATTGTCAACATTGATGCTATTATCAACATTGTGAATATTATCAATATTATCAGTTTTTTTCGATTTTTTTAATTTTTTTGAATTTTTCCAATTTTTCAAATTTATCGATATTATCAACATTGGTGCGATCATCAACATTGTGAATATTATTAATATTATCAATATTGTCAGTTTTATCGATTTTTTTAATTTTTTTAATTTTTCAAATTTTTTCCATTTTTTAAATTTTATCGATTTTTTCAATTTTTACAATTTTTTCAATTTTTTCAATTTTATCGATATTATCAACATTTTGAATATTATCAATATTATCAATATTATCAGTTTTATCGATTTTTCGAATTTTTTGAATTTTTCAAATTTTTCCATTTTTTCAATTTTGTCGATTTTTTCAATTTTTTCAATTTTTTCAATTTTTTCAATTTTATCGATCTTATCAACATTGTTGCTATCCTCAACATTGTGAATATATTCAATATTATCAGTTTATTCAATTTTTTCAATTTGTTCAATGTTTCTCATTCTTTCAATTGTTTCAATTTGTTCAATTTTACTCATTCTTTCAATTTTTTCAATTTTATCGATATTATCAACATTGTTGCTATTATCAACCTTGTGAATATTATCAATATTATCAGTTTTTTCAATTTTTTTTATTTTTTTTAATTTTTCAAATTTTTTCAATTTTTCAAATTTTTTCAATTTTTCAATTTTTTTCGATTTTATCAATTTTATCGATATTATCAACATTGTTGCTGTCATCAACGTTGTGAATATTATCAATATTATCAGTTCTGTCGATTTTTTCAATTTTTTCAATTTTATCGATATTGCCAACATTGTTGCTATTATCAACATTGTGAATATTATCAATATTATATGTTTTTTCGATTTTTTTTATTTTTTTGAATTTTTCAAATTTTTCAAATATTTTCAATTTTTCCAATTTTTCCAATTTTTCCAATTTTTTCAATTTTTTCAATTGTTTCAATTTGTTCAATTTTACACATTCTTTCAATTTTTTCGATTTTATCGATATTATCAACATTGTTGCTATCATCAACGTTGTGAATATTATTAATATTATCAATTTTATCGATTTTCTCAATTTTTGGAATTTTTCAAATTTTTTTCATTTTTTTCAATTTTACCGATATTATTAACATTGTTGCTATCATCAACATTGTGCATATTATCAATATTATCAATATTATCAGTTTATTCAATTCTTTCAATTTGTTCAATTTTTCTCATTTTTCCAATTGTTTCAATTTGTTCAATTTTACTCATTCTTTCAATTTTTTCAATTTTATCGATATTATCAACATTGTTACTATTATCAACATTTTGAGTATTATCAATATTATCAATATTATCAGTTTTGTCGATTTTTTCAATTTTTTGAATTTGTCAAATTTTTTCCATTTTTTTCAATTTTACCGATATTATTAACATTGTTGCTATCATCAACATTGTGCATATTATCAATATTATCGATATTACCAGTTTATTCAATTTTTTCAATTTGTTCATTTTTTCTCATTTTTTCAATTGTTTCAATTTGTTCAATTTGACTCATTCTTTCAATTTTTTCAATTTTATCGATATTATCTACATTGTTGCTATCATCAACGTTGTGAATATTATTAATATTATCAATTTTATGGATTTTTCCAATTTTTTGAATTTTTTAAATTTCTTCAATTTTTTCAATTTTATCGATGTTATCAACATTCTTGTCATCAACAACATTGTGAATATTATCAATATTATCAACATTGGCAGTTTTATCGATTTTTTCAATTTTTTGAATTTGTCAAATTTTTCAAACTTTATCAATTCTTTCAATTTTATCGATATTGTCAGCATTGATGCTATTATCAACATTGTGAATATTATCAATATTGTAAATACTATCAATATTATCAGTTTTTTCAATTTTTCCCATTTTTTCAATTCTTTCAATTTTTCAAATTTTTTCAATTTTTCAAGTTTTTTCAATTTTATCAATTTTATCGATATTATCAACATTGTTGCTATCATCAACATTGTGAATATTATCAATATTATCAGTTTCTTCGATTTTTTTTTATTTTTTTGAATTTTTCAAATTTTTCAAATTTTTTCAATTTTTTCAATTTTATCGATATTGTCAACATTGATGCTATTATCAACATTGTGAATATTATCAATATTATCAGTTTCTTCGATTTTTTTTATTTTTTTGAATTTTTCAAATTTTTCAAATTTTTTCAATTTTTCAAATTTTTTCTATTTTTCAAATTATTTCAATTTTTCAAATTTTTACAATTTTTTCCATTTTATCGATATTATCAACATTGTTGCTATTATCAACATTTTGAATATTATCAATATTATCAATATTATCAGTTTTATCGATTTTTTCAATTTTTTCGATTTTATCGATATTATCAACATTGTAAATACTATCAAAATTATCAGCTTTTTTTTATTTTTTCAACTTTTTTGATTTTTCAATTTTTCAAATTTTTTCAATTTCGTCAATTTGATCGATATTATCAACATTGTTGCTATCATCAGCATTGTAAATATTATCAATATTATCGGTTTTATCGATTTTTTCAATTTTTTGAATTTTTCAAATTTTTTCCATTTTTTAAATTTTATCGATTTTTTCAATTTTTACAATTTTTTCAATTTTTTCAATTTTATCGATATTATCAACATTTTGAATATTATCAATATTATCAATATTATCAGTTTTATCGATTTTTCGAATTTTTTGAATTTTTCAAATTTTTTCCATTTTTTCAATTTTGTCGATTTTTTCAATTTTTTCAATTTTTTCAATTTTTTCAATTTTATCGATCTTATCAACATTGTTGCTATCGTCAACATTGTGAATATATTCAATATTATCAGTTTATTCAATTTTTTCAATTTGTTCAATGTTTCCCATTCTTTCAATTGTTTCAATTTGTTCAATTTTACTCATTCTTTCAATTTTTTCAATTTTATCGATATTATCAACATTGTTGCCATTATTAACATTGTGAATATTATCAATATTATCAATATTATCAGTTTTATCGATTTTTTCAATTTTTTGAATTTTTCAAATTTTTTCCATTTTTTCAATTTTATCGATTTTTTCAATTTTTTCAATTTTTTCAATTTTCTCAATTTTATCGATATTATCAACATTGTTGCTATTATCAACATTTTGAATATTATCAATATTATCAATATTATCAGTTTTATCGATTTTTTCAGTTTTTTCAATTTTATCGATATTATCAACATCGTTGCTATTATCAACATTGTGAATATTATCAATATTATCAACATTGTCAGTTTTATCGATTTTTTCAATTTTTTGAATTTGTCAAATTTTTCAAATTTTATCAATTTTTTCAATTTTATCGATATTGTCAACATTGATGCTATTATCAACATTGTGAATATTATCAATATTATCAGTTTTTTTCGATTTTTTTAATTTTTTTGAATTTTTCCAATTTTTCAAATTTATCGATATTATCAACATTGGTGCGATCATCAACATTGTGAATATTATTAATATTATCAATATTGTCAGTTTTATCGATTTTTTTAATTTTTTTAATTTTTCAAATTTTTTCCATTGTTTTATTTTTATCGATATTATCAACATTGTTGCAATCATCAACATTGTGAATATTACCAATATTATCAATATTATCAGTTTTATCGATTTTTTCAGTTTTTTGAATTTTTCAAATTTTTTCCATTTTTGCAATTTTGTCGATATTATCAACATTGTTGCTATCATCGACGTTGTGAATATTATTAATATTATCAATTTTATCGATTTTTTCAATTTTTTGAATTTTTCAAATTTTTTTTCATTTTTTTCAATTTTACCGATATTATTAACATTGTTGCTATCATCAGCATTGTGCATATTATCAATATTATCAATATTATCAGTTTATTCAATTTTTTCAATTTGTTCAATTTTTCTCATTTTTTCGATTGTTTCAATTTGTTCAATTTTACTCATTCTTTCAATTTTTTCAATTTTATTGATATTATCAACATTGTTGCTATTATCAACATTTTGAATATTATCAATATTATCAACATTATCAGTTTTATCGATTGTTTCAATTTTTTCAATTTTATCGATATTGTCAACATTGTTGCTATTATCAACATTGTGAATATTATCAATATTATCAGTTTTTTCAATTTTTTTTATTTTTTTTAATTTTTCAAATTTTTTCAATTTTTCAATTTTTTTCGATTTTATCAATTTTATCGATATTATCAACATTGTTGCTGTCATCAACGTTGTGAATATTATCAATATTATCAGTTTTGTCGATTTTTTCAATTTTTTCAATTTTATCGATATTGCCAACATTGTTGCTATTATCAACATTGTGAATATTATCAATATTATGTTTTTTCGATTTTTTTTATTTTTTTGAATTTTTCAAATTTTTCAAATATTTTCAATTTTTCCAATTTTTCCAATTTTTCCAATTTTTTCAATTTTTTCAATTGTTTCAATTTGTTCAATTTTACACATTCTTTCAATTTTTTCGATTTTATCGATATTATCAACATTGTTGCTATCATCAACGTGGTGAATATTATTAATATTATCAATTTTATGGATTTTTCCAATTTTTTGAATTTTTTAAATTTCTTCAATTTTTTCAATTTTATCGATGTTATCAACATTCTTGTCATCAACAACATTGTGAATATTATCAATATTATCAACATTGTCAGTTTTATCGATTTTTTCAATTTTTTGAATTTGTCAAATTTTTCAAACTTTATCAATTCTTTCAATTTTATCGATATTGTCAGCATTGATGCTATTATCAACATTGTGAATATTATCAATATTGTAAATACTATCAATATTATCACTTTTTTCAATTTTTCCCATTTTTTCAATTTTTTCAATTTTTCAAATTTTTTCAATTTTTCAAGTTTTTTCAATTTTATCAATTTTATCGATATTATCAACATTGTTGCTATCATCAACATTGTGAATATTATCAATATTATCAGTTTCTTCGATTTTTTTTATTTTTTTGAATTTTTCAAATTTTTCAAATTTTGTCAATTTTTTCAATTTTATCGATATTGTCAACATTGATGCTATTATCAACATTGTGAATATTATCAATATTATCAGTTTCTTCGATTTTTTTTATTTTTTTGAATTTTTCAAATTTTTCAAATTTTTTCAATTTTTCAAATTTTTTCTATTTTTCAAATTTTTTCAATTTTTCAAATTTTTTCAATTTTTTCAATTTTATCGATATTATCAACATTGTTGCTATTATCAACATTTTGAATATTATCAATATTATCAATATAATCAGTTTTATCGATTTTATCGATATTATCAACATTGTAAATACTATCAATATTATCAGCTTTTTTTTATTTTTTCAACTTTTTTGATTTTTCAATTTTTCAAATTTTTTCAATTTCGTCAATTTTATCGATATTATCAACATTGTTGGTATCATCAGCATTGTAAATATTATCAATATTATCGGTTTTATCGATTTTCTCAATTTTTTGAATTTTTCAAATTTTTTCCATTTTTTAAATTTTATCGATTTTTTCAATTTTTACAATTTTTTCAATTCTTTCAATTTTATCGATATTATCAACATTCATGCTATTATCAACATTTTGAATATTATCAATATTATCAATATTATCAGTTTTATCGATTTTTCGAATTTTTTGAATTTTTCAAATTTTTTCCATTTTTTCAATTTTGTCGATTTTTTCAATTTTTTCAATTTTTTCAATTTTTTCAATTTTATCGATCTTATCAACATTGTTGCTATCGTCAACATTGTGAATACATTCAATATTATCAGTTTATTCAATTTTTTCAATTTGTTCAATGTTTCTCATTTTTTCAATTGTTTCAATTTGTTCAATTTTACTCATTCTTTCAATTTTTTCAATTTTATCGATATTATCAACATTGTTGCCATTATTAACATTGTGAATATTATCAATATTATCAATATTATCAGTTTTATCGATTTTTTCAATTTTTTGAATTTTTCAAATTTTTTCCATTTTTTCAATTTTATCGATTTTTTCAATTTTTTCCATTTTTTCAATTTTCTCAATTTTATCGATATTATCAACATTGTTGCTATTATCAACATTTTGAATATTATGAATATTATCAATATTATCAGTTTTATCGATTTTTTCAATTTTTTCAATTTTATCGATATCATCAACATCGTTGCCATCATCAACATTGTGAATATTATCAATATTATCAACATTATCAGTTTTATCGATTTTTTCAATTTTTTGAATTTGTCAAATTTTTCAAATTTTATCAATTTTTTCAATTTTATCGATATTGTCAACATTGTGCATATTATCAATATTATCAACATTATCAGTTTGTACAATTTTTTCAGTTTGTTCAATTTTTCTCATTTTTTCAATTGCTTCAATTTGTTCAATTTTACTCATTCCTTCAATTTTTTCAATTTTATCGATATTATCAACATTGTTGCTATCATCTACGTTGTGAATATTATTAATATTATCAATTTTATCGATTTTTCCAATTCTTTGAATTTTTCAAATTTCTTCAATTTTTTCAATTTTATTGATGTTATCAACATTCTTGTCATCAACAACATTGTGAATATTATCAATATTATCAGTTTTATCGATTTTTTCAATTTTTCATTTTTTTCTATTTTTCAAATTTTTTCAATTTTTTCAATTTTATCGATATTATCAACATTGTTGCAATCATCAACATTGTGAATATTACCAATATTTTCAATATTATCAGTTTTATCGATTTTTTCAGGTTTTTTGAAATTTTCAAATTTTTTCCATTTTTGCAATTTTATCGATATTATCAATATTGTGTATATTATCAGTATTATCAGTTTTATCGATTATTTCAATTTTTTCCATTTTTTCAATTTTATTGATATTATCAACATTGTTGCTATTATCAACGTTGTGAATATTATCAATATTATCAGTATTATCAGTTTTATCGATTTCTTCGATTTTTTCGATTTTTTCGATTTTTTCGATTTTTTCGATTTTTTCGATTTTTTCGATTTTTTCGATTTTTTCGATTTTTTCAATTTTTTCAATTTTATCGATATTGTCAACATTGTTGCTATTATCAACATTGTGAATATTATCAATATTATCAGTTCTTTCAATTTTTTTTATTTTTTTTAATTTTTCAAATTTTTCAAATTTTTTCAATTTTTCAATTTTTTCAATTTTCTCAATTTTATCGATATTATCAACATTGTTGCTATTATCAACATTTTGAATATTATCATTAGTATCAATATTATCAGTTTTATCGATTTTTTCAATTTTTTCAATTTTATCGATATTATCAACATCGTTGCTATTATCAACATTGTGAATATTATCAATATTATCAATATTATCACTTTTATCGATTTTTTCAATTTATTCAATTTTATCGATATTATCAACATCGTTGCTATTATCAACATTGTGAATATTATCAATATTATCAACATTGTCAGTTTTATCGATTTTTTCAATTTTTTCAATTTGTAAAATTTTTCAAATTTTATCAATTTTTTCAATTTTATCGATATTGTCAACATTGTGCATATTATCAATATTATCAATATTATCAGTTTGTACAATTTTTTCAGTTTGTTCAATTTTTCTCATTTTTTCAATTGCTTCAATTTGTTCAATTTTACTCATTCCTTCAATTTTTTCAATTTTATCGATATTATCAACATTGTTGCTATCATCTACGTTGTGAATATTATTAATATTATCAATTTTATCGATTTTTCCAATTCTTTGAATTTTTCAAATTTCTTCAATTTTTTCAATTTTATTGATGTTATCAACATTCTTGTCATCAACAACATTGTGAATATTATCAATATTATCAGTTTTATCGATTTTTTCAATTTTTCATTTTTTTCTATTTTTCAAATTTTTTCAATTTTTTCAATTTTATCGATATTATCAACATTGTTGCAATCATCAACATTGTGAATATTACCAATATTTTCAATATTATCAGTTTTATCGATTTTTTCAGTTTTTTGAAATTTTCAAATTTTTTCCATTTTTGCAATTTTACCGATATTATCAATATTGTGTATATTATCAGTATTATCAGTTTTATCGATTATTTCAATTTTTTCCATTTTTTCAATTTTATTGATATTATCAACATTGTTGCTATTATCAACGTTGTGAATATTATCAATATTATCAGTATTATCAGTTTTATCGATTTCTTCGATTTTTTCGATTTTTTCGATTTTTTCGATTTTTTCGATTTTTTCGATTTTTTCAATTTTTTCAATTTTATCGATATTGTCAACATTGTTGCTATTATCAACATTGTGAATATTATCAATATTATCAGTTTTTTCGATTTTTTGAATTTTTCAAATTTTTCAAATTTTTTCAATACTTCAAATTTTTTCAATTTTTCAAATTTTTTCAATTTTTTCAATTTTATCGATATTATCAACATTGTGAATATTATTAATATTATCGGTTTTATCGATCTTTTCAATTTTTTCAATTTTATCGATATTATCAACATTGTTGCTATCATCAACATTGTGAATATTATTAATATTATCAATATTATCAGTTTAATCGATTTTTAAAATTTTTTTATTTTTTCAAATTTTTTCCATTTTTTCAATTTTATCGATATTATCAACATTGTTGCAATCATCAACATTGTGAATATTACCAATATTTTCAATATTATCAGTTTTATCGATTGTTTCAATTTTTTCAATTTTATCGATATTGTCAACATTGTTGCTATTATCAACATTGTGAATATTATCAATATTATCAGTTCTTTCAATTTTTTTTATTTTTTTTAATTTTTCAAATTTTTCAAATTTTTTCAATTTTTCAATTTTCTTCAATTTTATTAATTTTATCGATATTATCAGCATTGTTGCTATCATCAACATTGTGAATATTATTAATATTATCCGGTTTATCGATTTTTCCAATTTTTTGAATTTTTCAAATTTTTCAAAATTTTAGATTTTTTAAATTTTTTCAATTTTTTCAATTTTATCGATATTATCAACATTGTTGCTATTATCAACATTTTGAATATTATCAATATTATCAATATTATCAGTTTTATCGATTTTTTCAATTTTTTCAATTTTATCGATATTATCAACATCGTTGCTATTATCAACATTGTGAATATTATTGATATTATCGGTTTTATCGATTTTTTCAATTTTTTGAATTTTTCAAATTTTTTCCATTTTTTAAATATTATCGATTTTTTCAATTTTTACAATTTTTTCAATTTTTTCAATTTTATCGATATTATCAACATTGTTGCTATTATCAACATTTTGAATATTATCAATATTATCAATATTATCAGTTTTATCGATTTTTCGAATTTTTTGAATTTTTCAAATTTTTTCCATTTTTTCAATTTTGTCGATTTTTTCAATTTTTTCAATTTTTTCAATTTTTTCAATTTTATCGATCTTATCAACATTGTTGCTATCGTCAACATTGTGAATATATTCAATATTATCAGTTTATTCAATTTTTTCAATTTGTTCAATGTTTCTCATTTTTTCAATTGTTTCAATTTTATCGATATTGTCAACATTGTGAATATTATCAATATTATCAGTTTTTTCAATTTTTTTTATTTTTTGTAATTTTTCAAATTTTATCGATATTATCAACATTGTTGCTATCATCAGCATTGAGAATATTATGAATATTATCAGTATTATCAGTTTCATCGATTTTTTCAGTTCTTTGAATTTTTCAAAATTTTTTCAATTTTTTCAATTTTACCGATATTATCAATATTGTGTATATTATCAGTATTATCAGTTTTATCGATTATTTCAATTTTTTCCATTTTTTCAATTTTATTGATATTATCAACATTGTTGCTATTATCAACGTTGTGAATATTATCAATATTATCAGTATTATCAGTTTTATCGATTTCTTCGATTTTTTCGATTTTTTCAATTTTTTCAATTTTATCGATATTGTCGACATTGTTGCTATTATCAACATTGTGAATATTATCAATATTATCAGTTTTTTCAATTTTTTTTATTTTTTTTAATTTTTTCAATTTTTCAATTTTCTTCAATTTTATTAATTTTATCGATATTATCAACATTGTTGCTATCATCAACATTGTGAATATTATTAATATTATCGGTTTTATCGATTTTTCCAATTTTTTGAATTTTATCGATATTATCAACATTGTGTATATTTATCACTATTATTAATTTTATGGATTTCTTCCAAATTTTCAAATTTACCGATAATATCAGCACTGTTACTATCATCAGCATTGTGAATATTATCTGTATTATTAATATTATCAGTTTTATCGATTCTTTCAATTTTTCGAATATCAACAACATTGTGAATACTACCAATGTTATCAGCTTTTTGGATTTTTCCAATTTTTTGAATTTTTTGAATTTTTTCTATTTTACCGATAATATCAACTTTGTGGCTACCGTCAACATTGTGTTTATTATCAATATTATCAGTTTTTTCCATTTTTCCCATTTTTTCATTTTTTCAATTTTTTTCAATTTTATCGATATTATCATCATTGTTGCTATTATTAACATCGTGAACATTATCAATATTATCAATATTATCAGTTTTATCGATCTTTTTATTTTTTTGAATTTTTCAAATTTTTTTTCAATTTTTTGAATTTTATCGATATTATCAACATTGTTGCTATCATCAACATTGTGAATATTATCAATATTATCAGTTTTTTATCGATTTTTTCAATTTTTTGAATTTGTCAAATTTTTCAAATTTTATCAATTTTTTCAATTTTATCGATATTGTCAACATTGATGCTATTATCAACATTGTGAATATTATCAATATTATCAGTTTTTTTCGATTTTTTTTATTTTTTTGAATTTTTCAAATTTTTCAAATTTTCTCAATTTTTCAAATTTTTTCAATTTTTCAAATTGTTTCAATTTTTTCAATTTTATCGATATTATCAACATTGTTGCCATCATCAACATTGTGAATATTATCAATATTATCAATATTATCAGTTTTATCGATTTTTCGAATTTTTTGAATTTTTCAAATTTTTTCCATTTTTTCAATCTTATCGATTTTTTCCATTTTTTCCATTTTTTCAATTTTCTCAATTTTATCGATATTATCAACATTGTTGCTATTATCAACATTTTGAATATTATCATTATTATCAATATTATCAGTTTTATCGATTTTTTCAATTTTTTCAATTTTATCGATATTATCAACATCGTTGCTATTATCAACATTGTGAATATTATCAATATTATCAATATTATCAGTTTTATCGATTTTTTCAATTTTTTCAATTTTATCGATATTATCAACATCGTTGCTATTATCAACATTGTGAATATTATCAATATTATCAACATTGTCAGTTTTATCGATTTTTTCAATTTTTTGAATTTGTAAAATTTTTCAAATTTTATCAATTTTTTCAATTTTATCGATATTGTCAACATTGTGAATATTATCAATATTATCAGTTTTTTCAATTTTTTTTTATTTTTTGTAATTTTTCAAATTTTATCGATATTATCAACATTGTTGCTATCATCAGCATTGAGAATATTATGAATATTATCAGTATTATCAGTTTCATCGATTTTTTCAGTTCTTTGAATTTTTCAAAATTTTTTCAATTTTTTCAATTTTACCGATATTATCAATATTGTGTATATTATCAGTATTATCAGTTTTATCGATTATTTCAATTTTTTCCATTTTTCAATTTTATTGATATTATCAACATTGTTGCTATTATCAACGTTGTGAATATTATCAATATTATCAGTATTATCAGTTTTATCGATTTCTTCGATTTTTTCGATTTTTTCGATTTTTTCGATTTTTTCAATTTTTTCAATTTTATCGATATTGTCAACATTGTTGCTATTATCAACATTGTGAATATTATCAATATTATCAGTTTTTTCGATTTTTTCAATTTTTCGAATATCATCAACATTGTGAATACTACCAATGTTATCAGCTTTTTGGATTTTTCCAATTTTTTGAATTTTTTGAATTTTTTCTATTTTACAGATAATATCAACTTTGTGGCTACCGTCAACATTGTGTTTATTATCAATATTATCAGTTTTTTCCATTATTCCCATTTTTCATTTTTTCAATTTTTTTCAATTTTATCGATATTATCATCATTGTTGCTATTATTAACATCGCGAACATTATCAATATTATCAATATTATCAGTTTTTTCAATTTTTTCAATTTGTTCAATTTTTCTCATTTTTTCAATTGCTTCAATTTGTTCAATTTTACTCATTCCTTCAATTTTTTCAATTTTATCGATATTATCAACATTGTTGCTATCATCTACGTTGTGAATATTATTAATATTATCAATTTTATCGATTTTTCCAATTCTTTGAATTTTTCAAATTTCTTCAATTTTTTCAATTTTATTGATGTTATCAACATTCTTGTCATCAACAACATTGTGAATATTATCAATATTATCAGTTTTTATCGATTTTTTCAATTTTTCATTTTTTTCTATTTTTCAAATTTTTTCAATTTTTCAAATTTTTTCAATTTTTTCAATTTTATCGATATTATCAACATTGTTGCAATCATCAACATTGTGAATATTACCAATATTTTCAATATTATCAGTTTTATCGATTTTTTCAGTTTTTTGAAATTTTCAAATTTTTTCCATTTTTGCAATTTTGTCGGTATTATCAACATTGTTGCAATCATCAACGTTGTGAATATTATCAATATTATCAGTATTATCAGTTTTATCGATTTCTTCGATTTTTTCGATTTCTCCGATTTTTTCGATTTTTGTAATTTTTCAAATTTTATCGATATTATCAACATTGTTGCTATCATCAGCATTGAGAATATTATGAATATTATCAGTATTATCAGTTTCATCGATTTTTTCAGTTCTTTGAATTTTTCAAAATTTTTTCAATTTTTTCAATTTTACCGATATTATCAATATTGTGTATATTATCAGTATTATCAGTTTTATCGATTATTTCAATTTTTTCCATTTTTCAATTTATTGATATTATCAACATTGTTGCTATTATCAACGTTGTGAATATTATCAATATTATCAGTATTATCAGTTTTATCGATTTCTTCGATTTTTTCGATTTTTTCGATTTTTTCGATTTTTTCAATTTTTTCAATTTTATCGATATTGTCAACATTGTTGCTATTATCAACATTGTGAATATTATCAATATTATCAGTTTTTTCGATTTTTTGAATTTTTCAAATTTTTCATATTTTTTCAATATTTCAAATTTTTTCTATTTTTCAAATTTTTCCAATTTTTCCAATTTTTTCAATTTTTCAAATTTTTTCAATTTTTTCAATTTTATCGATATTATCAACATTGTGAATATTATTAATATTATCGGTTTTATCGATCTTTTCAATTTTTTCAATTTTATCGATATTATCAACATTGTTGCTATCATCAACATTGTGAATATTATTAATATTATCAATATTATCAGTTTAATCGATTTTTAAAATTTTTTTAATTTTTCAAATTTTTTCCATTTTTTCAATTTTATCGATATTATCAACATTTTTGCAATCATCAACATTGTGAATATTACCAATATTTTCAATATTATCAGTTTTATCGATTTTTTCAGTTTTTTGAAATTTTCAAATTTTTTCCATTTTTGCAATTTTGTCGGTATTATCAACATTGTTGCAATCATCAACATTGTGAATATTATCAATATTATCAGTTTTTTCAATTTTTTCAATTTGTTCAATTTTTCTCGTTTTTTCAATTTTTCAAATTTATCAAATTTTTTCAATTTTATCGATATTATGAACATTGTTGCTATCATCAACATTGTGAATATTATTAATATTATCGGTTTTATCGATTTTTTCAATTTTTGGAATTTTTCAAATTATTCAAAATTTCAAATTTTTCAAATTGTTTCAATTTTTCAAATTTTTTGATTTTTTCAATTCTTTCAATTTTTACAATCTTTTCAATTTTATCGATATTATCAACATTGTTGCTATCATCAACATTGTGAATATTATTAACATTATCGGTTTTATCGATTCTTTCAATTTTTTGAATTTGTCAAATTTTTTTCATTTTTTTCAATTTTACCGATATTATCAACATTGTTGCTATCATCTACGTTGTGAATATTATTAATATTATCAATTTTATCGATTTTTCCAATTCTTTGAATTTTTCAAATTTCTTCAATTTTTTCAATTTTATTGATGTTATCAACATTCTTGTCATCAACAACATTGTGAATATTATCAATATTATCAGTTTTATCGATTTTTTCAATTTTTCATTTTTTTCTATTTTTCAAATTTTTTCAATTTTTCAAATTTTTTCAATTTTCTCAATTTTATCGATATTATCAACATTGTTGCAATCATCAACCTTGTGAATATTACCAATATTTTCAATATTATCACTTTTATCGATTTTTTCAGTTTTTGAAATTTTCAAATTTTTTCCATTTTTGCAATTTTGTCGGTATTATCAACATTGTTGCAATCATCAACATTGTGAATATTATCAATATTATCAGTTTCTTCGATTTTTCCAATTTTTTGAATTTCATCGATATTATCAACATTGTTGCTATTATTAACATTGTGAATATTATCAATATTATCAATATTATCAGTTTTATCGATTTTTTCAATTTTTTGAATTTTTCAAATTTTTCAAATTTTTCAATTTTTTCAAATTGTTTCAAATTTTCAAATTTTTTGATTTTTTCAATTCTTTCAATTTTTACAATTTTTTCAATTTTATCGATATTATCAACATTGTTGCTATCATCAACATTGTGAATATTATTAATATTATCAGTTTTATCGATTTTTTCAACTTTTTGAATTTGTCAAATTTTTCAAGTTTTATCAATTTTTTCAATTTTATCGATATTGTCAACATTGTGAATATTATCAATATTATCAGTTTTTTCAATTTTTTTTATTTTTTGTAATTTTTCAAATTTTATCGATATTATCAACATTGTTGCTATCATCAGCATTGAGAATATTATGAATATTATCAGTATTATCAGTTTCATCGATTTTTTCAGTTCTTTGAATTTTTCAAAATTTTTTCAATTTTTTCAATTTTTTCAATTTTACCGATATTATCAATATTGTGTATATTATCAGTATTATCAGTTTTATCGATTATTTCAATTTTTTCCATTTTTTCAATTTTATCGATATTATGAGCATTGTTGCTATCATCAACATTGTGAATATTATTAATATTATCGGTTTTATCGATTTTTTCAATTTTTGGAATTTTTCAAATTATTCAAAATTTCAAATTTTTCAAATTGTTTCAATTTTTCAAATTTTTTGATTTTTTCAATTCTTTCAATTTTTACAATCTTTTCAATTTTATCGATATTATCAACATTGTTGCTGTCATCAACATTGTGAATATTATTAATATTATCGGTTTTATCGATTCTTTCAATTTTTTGAATTTGTCAAATTTTTTTCATTTTTTTCAATTTTACCGATATTATTAACATTGTTTCTATCATCAACATTGTGCATATTATCAATATTATCAATATTATCAGTTTATTCAATTTTTTCAATTTGTTCAATTTTTCTCATTTTTTCGATTGTTTCAATTTGTTCCATTTTACTCATTCTTTAAATTTTTTCAATTTTATCGATATTATCAACATTGTTGCTATTATCAACATTTTGAATATTATCAATATTATCAATATTATCAGTTTTATCGATTGTTTCAATTTTTTCAATTTTATCGATATTGTCAACATTGTGAATATTATCAATATTATCAGTTTTTTCAATTTTTTTTATTTTTATTAATTTTTCAAATTTTTTCAATTTTTCAATTTTTTTCGATTTTATCAATTTCATCGATATTATCAACATTGTTGCTGTCATCAACGTTGTGAATATTATCAATATTATCAGTTTTGTCGATTTTTTCAATTTTTTCAATTTTATCGATATTGCCAACATTGTTGCTATTATCAACATTGTGAATATTATCAATATTATATGTTTTTTCGATTTTTTTTATTTTTTTGAATTTTTCAAATTTTTCAAATATTTTCAATTTTTCCAATTTTTCCAATTTTTCCAATTTTTTTCAATTTTTTCAATTGTTTCAATTTGTTCAATTTTACACATTCTTTCAATTTTTTCGATTTTATCGATATTATCAACATTGTTGCTATCATCAACGTTGTGAATATTATTAATATTATCAATTTTATCGATTTTCTCAATTTTTGGAATTTTTCAAATTTTTTTCATTTTTTTCAATTTTACCGATATTATTAACATTGTTGCTATCATCAACATTGTGCATATTATCAATATTATCAATATTATCAGTTTATTCAATTTTTTCAATTTGTTCAATTTTTCTCATTTTTCCAATTGTTTCAATTTGTTCAATTTTACTCATTCTTTCAATTATTTCAATTTTATCGATATTATCAACATTGTTGCTATTATCAACATTTTGAGTATTATCAATATTGTCAATATTATCAGTTTTGTCGATTTTTTCAATTTTTTGAATTTGTCAAATTTTTTCCATTTTTTTCAATTTTACCGATATTATTAACATTGTTGCTATCATCAACATTGTGCATATTATCAATATTATCGATATTACCAGTTTATTCAATTTTTTCAATTTGTTCATTTTTTCTCATTTTTTCAATTGTTTCAATTTGTTCAATTTGACTCATTCTTTCAATTTTTTCAATTTTATCGATATTATCTACATTGTTGCTATCATCAACGTTGTGAATATTATTAATATTATCAATTTTATGGATTTTTCCAATTTTTTGAATTTTTTAAATTTCTTCAATTTTTTCAATTTTATCGATGTTATCAACATTCTTGTCATCAACAACATTGTGAATATTATCAATATTATCAACATTGTCAGTTTTATCGATTTTTTCAATTTTTTGAATTTGTCAAATTTTTCAAACTTTATCAATTCTTTCAATTTTATCGATATTGTCAGCATTGATGCTATTATCAACATTGTGAATATTATCAATATTGTAAATACTATCAATATTATCAGTTTTTTCAATTTTTCCCATTTTTTCAATTTTTTCAATTTTTCAAATTTTTTCAATTTTTCAAGTTTTTTCAATTTTATCAATTTTATCGATATTATCAACATTGTTGCTATTATCAACATTGTGAATATTATCAATATTACCAGTTTTTTCGATTTTTTGAATTTTTCAAATTTTTCAAATTTTTTCAATATTTCAAATTTTTTCTATTTTTCAAATTTTTCCAATTTTTCAAATTTTTTCAATTTTTCAAATTTTTTCAATTTTTTCAATTTTATCGATATTATCAACATTGTGAATATTATTAATATTATCGGTTTTATCGATCTTTTCAATTTTTTCAATTTTATCGATATTATCAACATTGTTGCTATCATCAACATTGTGAATATTATTAATATTATCAATATTATCAGTTTAATCGATTTTTAAAATTTTTTTAATTTTTCAAATTTTTTCCATTTTTTCAATTTTATCGATATTATCAACATTGTTGCAATCATCAACATTGTGAATATTACCAATATTTTCAATATTATCAGTTTTATCGATTTTTTCAGTTTTTTGAAATTTTCAAATTTTTTCAATTTTTGCAATTTTATCGATATTATCAACATTGTTGCAATCATCAACATTGTGAATATTACCAATATTTTCAATATTATCAGTTTTATCGATTTTTTCAGTTTTTTGAAATTTTCAAATTTTTTCCATTTTTGCAATTTTGTCGGTATTATCAACATTGTTGCAATCATCAACGTTGTGAATATTATCAATATTATCAGTATTATCAGTTTTATCGATTTCTTCGATTTTTTCGATTTCTTCGATTTTTTCGATTTTTTCAATTTTTTCAATTTTATCGATATTGTCAACATTGTTGCTATTATCAACATTGTGAATATTATCAATATTACCAGTTTTTTCGATTTTTTGAATTTTTCAAATTTTTCCAATTTTTTCAATATTTCAAATTTTTTCTATTTTTCAAATTTTTCCAATTTTTCAAATTTTTTCAATTTTTCAAATTTTTTCAATTTTTTCAATTTTATCGATATTATCAACATTGTGAATATTATTAATATTATCGGTTTTATCGATCTTTTCAATTTTTTCAATTTTATCGATATTATCAACATTGTTGCTATCATCAACATTGTGAATATTATTAATATTATCAATATTATCAGTTTAATCGATTTTAAAAATTTTTTTAATTTTTCAAATTTTTTCCATTTTTTCAATTTTATCGATATTATGAACATTGTTGCTATCATCAACATTGTGAATATTATTAATATTATCGGTTTTATCGATTTTCTCAATTTTTTGAATTTTTCAAATTATTCAAAATTTCAAATTTTTCAAATTGTTTCAATTTTTCAAATTTTTTGATTTTTTCAATTCTTTCAATTTTTACAATCTTTTCAATTTTATCGATATTATCAACATTGTTGCTATCATCAACATTGTGAATATTATTAATATTATCTGTTTTATCGATTCTTCCAATTTTTTGAATTTGTCAAATTTTTTTCATTTTTTTCAATTTTACCGATATTATTAACATTGTTTCTATCATCAACATTGTGCATATTATCAATATTATCAATATTATCAGTTTGTACAATTTTTTCAGTTTGTTCAATTTTTCTCATTTTTTCAATTGCTTCAATTTGTTCAATTTTACTCATTCCTTCAATTTTTTCAATTTTATCGATATTATCAACATTGTTGCTATCATCTACGTTGTGAATATTATTAATATTATCAATTTTATCGATTTTTCCAATTCTTTGAATTTTTCAAATTCTTCAATTTTTTCAATTTTATTGATGTTATCAACATTCTTGTCATCAACAACATTGTGAATATTATCAATATTATCAGTTTTATCGATTTTTTCAATTTTTCATTTTTTTCTATTTTTCAAATTTTTTCAATTTTTCAAATTTTTTCAATTTTTTCAATTTTATCGATATTATCAACATTGTTGCAATCATCAACATTGTGAATATTACCAATATTTTCAATATTATCAGTTTTATCGATTTTTTCAGTTTTTTGAAATTTTCAAATTTTTTCCATTTTTGCAATTTTGTCGGTATTATCAACATTGTTGCAATCATCAACGTTGTGAATATTATCAATATTATCAGTATTATCAGTTTTATCGATTTCTTCGATTTTTTCGATTTCTTCGATTTTTTCGATTTTTTCAATTTTTTCAATTTTATCGATATTGTCAACATTGTTGCTATTATCAACATTGTGAATATTATCAATATTATCAGTTTTTTCAATTTTTTCAATTTGTTCAATTTTTCTCGCTTTTTCAATTTTTCAAATTTATCAAATTTTTTCAATTTTATCGATATTATGAACATTGTGAATATTATCAATATTATCAGTTTTTTCAATTTTTCTCGTTTTTTCAAATTTTCAAATTTATCAAATTTTTTCAATTTTATCGATATTATGAACATTGTTGCTATCATCAGCATTGAGAATATTATGAATATTATCAGTATTATCAGTTTCATCGATTTTTTCAGTTCTTTGAATTTTTCAAAATTTTTTCAATTTTTTCAATTTTACCGATATTATCAATATTGTGTATATTATCAGTATTATCAGTTTTATCGATTATTTCAATTTTTTCCATTTTTTCAATTTTATTGATATTATCAACATTGTTGCTATTATCAACGTTGTGAATATTATCAATATTATCAGTATTATCAGTTTTATCGATTTCTTCGATTTTTTCGATTTTTTCGATTTTTCGATTTTTTCAATTTTTTCAATTTTATCGATATTGTCAACATTGTTGTTATTATCAACATTGTGAATATTATCAATATTACCAGTTTTTTCGATTTTTTGAATTTTTCAAATTTTTCAAATTTTTTCTATTTTTCAAATTTTTCCAATTTTTCAAATTTTTTCAATTTTTCCAATTTTTTCAATTTTTCAAATTTTTTCAATTTTTTCAATTTTATCGATATTATCAACATTGTGAATATTATTAATATTATCGGTTTTATCGATCTTTTCAATTTTTTCAATTTTATCGATATTATCAACATTGTTGCTATCATCAACATTGTGAATATTATTAATATTATCAATATTATCAGTTTAATCGATTTTTAAAATTTTTTTAATTTTTCAAATTTTTTTCCATTTTTTCAATTTTATCGATATTATCAACATTTTTGCAATCATCAACATTGTGAATATTACCAATATTTTCAATATTATCAGTTTTATCGATTTTTTCAGGTTTTTGAAATTTTCAAATTTTTTCCATTTTTGCAATTTTGTCGGTATTATCAACATTGTTGCAATCATCAACATTGTGAATATTATCAATATTATCAGTTTTTTCAATTTTTTCAATTTGTTCAATTTTTCTCGTTTTTTCAATTTTTCAAATTTATCAAATTTTTTCAATTTTATCGATATTATGAACATTGTTGCTATCATCAACATTGTGAATATTATTAATATTATCGGTTTTATCGATTTTTTCAATTTTTGGAATTTTTCAAATTATTCAAAATTTCAAATTTTTCAAATTGTTTCAATTTTTCAAATTTTTTTGATTTTTTCAATTCTCTCAATTTTTACAATCTTTTCAATTTTATCGATATTATCAACATTGTTGCTATCATCAACATTGTGAATATTATTAATATTATCGGTTTTATCGATTCTTTCAATTTTTTGAATTTGTCAAATTTTTTTCATTTTTTTCAATTTTACCGATATTATCAACATTGTTGCTATCATCTACGTTGTGAATATTATTAATATTATCAATTTTATCGATTTTTCCAATTCTTTGAATTTTTCAAATTTCTTAAATTTTTTCAATTTTATTGATGTTATCAACATTCTTGTCATCAACAACATTGTGAATATTATCAATATTATCAGTTTTATCGATTTTTTCAATTTTTCATTTTTTTCTATTTTTCAAATTTTTTCAATTTTTCAAATTTTTTCAATTTCCTCAATTTTATCGATATTATCAACATTGTTGCAATCATCAACATTGTGAATATTACCAATATTTTCAATATTATCAGTTTTATCGATTTTTTCAGTTTTTTGAAATTTTCAAATTTTTTCCATTTTTGCAATTTTGTCGGTATTATCAACATTGTTGCAATCATCAACATTGTGAATATTATCAATATTATCAGTTTCTTCGATTTTTCCAATTTTTTGAATTTCATCGATATTATCAACATTGTTGCTATTATTAACATTGTGAATATTATCAATATTATCAATATTATCAGTTTTATCGATTTTTTCAATTTTTTGAATTTTTCAAATTTTTCAAATTTTTTCAAGTTTTCAAATTTTTCAAATTTTTTCAAGTTTTCAAATTTTTCAAATTTTTTCAAGTTTTCAAATTTTTTCAATTTTACCAATTTTATCCATATTATCAACATTGTAAATACTATCAATATTATCAGTTTTTTTTTATTTTTTCAACTTTTTTGATTTTTCAATTTTTCAAATTTTTCCAATTTTTTCAATTTTATCGATATTATCAACATTGTTGCTATCATCAACATTGTGAATCTTATTAATATTATCGGTTTTATCGATTTTTTTAATTTTTTGAATTTTTCAAATTTTTCAAATTCTTCAATTTTTTCAAATTGTTTCAAATTTTTTGATTTTTTCAATTCTTTCAATTTTTACAATTTTTTCAGTTTTATCGATATTATCAACATTGTTGCTATCATCAACATTGTGAATATTATTAATATTATCAGTTTTATCGATTTTTTCAACTTTTTGAATTTGTCAAATTTTTCAAATTTTATCAATTTTTTCAATTTTATCGATATTGTCAACATTGTGAATATTATCAATATTATCAGTTTTTTCAATTTTTTTTATTTTTTGTAATTTTTCAAATTTTATCGATATTATCAACATTGTTGCTATCATCAGCATTGAGAATATTATGAATATTATCAGTATTATCAGTTTCATCGATTTTTTCAGTTCTTTGAATTTTTCAAAATTTTTTCAATTTTTTCAATTTTACCGATATTTTCAATATTGTGTATATTATCAGTATTATCAGTTTTATCGATTATTTCAATTTTTTCCATTTTTTCAATTTTATTGATATTATCAACATTGTTGCTATTATCAACGTTGTGAATATTATCAATATTATCAGTATTATCAGTTTTATCGATTTCTTCGATTTTTTCGATTTTTTCGATTTTTTCGATTTTTTCAATTTTTTCAATTTTATCGATATTGTCAACATTGTTGCTATTATCAACATTGTGAATATTATCAATATTACCAGTTTTTTCGATTTTTTGAATTTTTCAAATTTTTCAAATTTTTTCAATATTTCAAATTTTTTCTATTTTTCAAATTTTTCCAATTTTTCAAATTTTTTCAATTTTTCAAATTTTTTCAATTTTTTCAATTTTATCGATATTATCAACATTGTGAATATTATTAATATTATCGGTTTTATCGATCTTTTCAATTTTTTCAATTTTATCGATATTATCAACATTGTTGCTATCATCTGTGAATATTATTAATATTATCAATATTATCAGTTTAATCGATTTTTAAAATTTTTTTAATTTTTCAAATTTTTTCCATTTTTTCAATTTTATCGATATTATCAACATTGTTGCAATCATCAACATTGTGAATATTACCAATATTTTTCAATATTATCAGTTTTATCGATTTTTTCAGTTTTTTGAAATTTTCAAATTTTTTCAATTTTTTCAATTTTATCGATATTATCAACATTGTTGCAATCATCAACATTGTGAATATTACCAATATTTTCAATATTATCAGTTTTATCGATTTTTTCAGTTTTTTGAAATTTTCAAATTTTTTCCATTTTTGCAATTTTGTCGGTATTATCAACATTGTTGCAATCATCAACGTTGTGAATATTATCAATATTATCAGTATTATCAGTTTTATCGATTTCTTCGATTTTTTCGATTTCTTCGATTTTTTCGATTTTTTTCAATTTTTTCAATTTTATCGATATTGTCAACATTGTTGCTATTATCAACATTGTGAATATTATCAATATTACCAGTTTTTTCGATTTTTTGAATTTTTCAAATTTTTCCAATTTTTTCAATATTTCAAATTTTTTCTATTTTTCAAATTTTTCCAATTTTTCAAATTTTTTCAATTTTTCAAATTTTTTCAATTTTTTCAATTTTATCGATATTATCAACATTGTGAATATTATTAATATTATCGGTTTTATCGATCTTTTCAATTTTTTCAATTTTATCGATATTATCAACATTGTTGCTATCATCAACATTGTGAATATTATTAATTATTATCAATATTATCAGTTTAATCGATTTTAAAAATTTTTTTAATTTTTCAAATTTTTTCCATTTTTTCAATTTTATCGATATTATGAACATTGTTGCTATCATCAACATTGTGAATATTATTAATATTATCGGTTTTATCGATTTTCTCAATTTTTGAATTTTTCAAATTATTCAAAATTTCAAATTTTTCAAATTGTTTCAATTTTTCAAATTTTTTGATTTTTTCAATTCTTTCAATTTTTACAATCTTTTCAATTTTATCGATATTATCAACATTGTTGCTATCATCAACATTGTGAATATTATTAATATTATCTGTTTTATCGATTCTTCCAATTTTTTGAATTTGTCAAATTTTTTTCATTTTTTTCAATTTTACCGATATTATTAACATTGTTTCTATCATCAACATTGTGCATATTATCAATATTATCAATATTATCAGTTTGTACAATTTTTTCAGTTTGTTCAATTTTTCTCATTTTTTCAATTGCTTCAATTTGTTCAATTTTTACTCATTCCTTCAATTTTTTCAATTTTATCGATATTATCAACATTGTTGCTATCATCTACGTTGTGAATATTATTAATATTATCAATTTTATCGATTTTTCCAATTCTTTGAATTTTTCAAAATTCTTCAATTTTTTCAATTTTATTGATGTTATCAACATTCTTGTCATCAACAACATTGTGAATATTATCAATATTATCAGTTTTATCGATTTTTTCAATTTTTCATTTTTTTTCTATTTTTCAAATTTTTTCAATTTTTCAAATTTTTTCAATTTTTTTCAATTTTATCGATATTATCAACATTGTTGCAATCATCAACATTGTGAATATTACCAATATTTTCAATATTATCAGTTTTATCGATTTTTTCAGTTTTTTTGAAATTTTCAAATTTTTTCCATTTTTGCAATTTTGTCGGTATTATCAACATTGTTGCAATCATCAACGTTGTGAATATTATCAATATTATCAGTATTATCAGTTTTATCGATTTCTTCGATTTTTTCGATTTCTTCGATTTTTTCGATTTTTTCAATTTTTTCAATTTTATCGATATTGTCAACATTGTTGCTATTATCAACATTGTGAATATTATCAATATTATCAGTTTTTTCAATTTTTTCAATTTGTTCAATTTTTCTCGCTTTTTCAATTTTCAAATTTATCAAATTTTTTCAATTTTATCGATATTATGAACATTGTGAATATTATCAATATTATCAGTTTTTTCAATTTTTCTCGTTTTTTCAAATTTTCAAATTTATCAAATTTTTTCAATTTTATCGATATTATGAACATTGTTGCTATCATCAGCATTGAGAATATTATGAATATTATCAGTATTATCAGTTTCATCGATTTTTCAGTTCTTTGAATTTTTCAAAATTTTTTCAATTTTTTCAATTTTACCGATATTATCAATATTGTGTATATTATCAGTATTATCAGTTTTATCGATTATTTCAATTTTTTCCATTTTTTCAATTTTATTGATATTATCAACATTGTTGCTATTATCAACGTTGTGAATATTATCAATATTATCAGTATTATCAGTTTTATCGATTTCTTCGATTTTTTCGATTTTTTCGATTTTTCGATTTTTTCAATTTTTTCAATTTTATCGATATTGTCAACATTGTTGTTATTATCAACATTGTGAATATTATCAATATTACCAGTTTTTTTCGATTTTTTGAATTTTTCAAATTTTTCAAATTTTTTCTATTTTTCAAATTTTTCCAATTTTTCAAATTTTTTCAATTTTTCAAATTTTTTCAATTTTTTCAATTTTATCGATATTATCAACATTGTGAATATTATTAATATTATCGGTTTTATCGATCTTTTCAATTTTTTCAATTTTATCGATATTATCAACATTGTTGCTATCATCAACATTGTGAATATTATTAATATTATCAATATTATCTGTTTAATCGATTTTAAAAATTTTTTTAATTTTTCAAATTTTTTCCATTTTTTCAATTTTATCGATATTATCAACATTGTTGCAATCATCAACATTGTGAATATTACCAATATTTTCAATATTATCAGTTTTATCGATTTTTTCAGTTTTTTGAAATTTTCAAATTTTTTCCATTTTTGCAATTTTGTCGGTATTATCAACATTGTTGCAATCATCAACATTGTGAATATTATCAATATTATCAGTTTTTTCAATTTTTTCAATTTGTTCAATTTTTCTCGTTTTTTCAATTTTTCAAATTTATCAAATTTTTTCAATTTTATCGATATTATGAACATTGTTGCTATCATCAACATTGTGAATATTATTAATATTATCGGTTTTATCGATTTTTTCAATTTTTGGAATTTTTCAAATTATTCAAAATTTCAAATTTTTCAAATTGTTTCAATTTTTCAAATTTTTTTGATTTTTTCAATTCTTTCAATTTTTACAATCTTTTCAATTTTATCGATATTATCAACATTGTTGCTATCATCAACATTGTGAATATTATTAATATTATCGGTTTTATCGATTCTTTCAATTTTTTGAATTTGTCAAATTTTTTTCATTTTTTTCAATTTTACCGATATTATCAACATTGTTGCTATCATCTACGTTGTGAATATTATTAATATTATCAATTTTATCGATTTTTCCAATTCTTTGAATTTTTCAAATTTCTTAAATTTTTTCAATTTTATTGATGTTATCAACATTCTTGTCATCAACAACATTGTGAATATTATCAATATTATCAGTTTTATCGATTTTTTCAATTTTTCATTTTTTTCTATTTTTCAAATTTTTTCAATTTTTCAAATTTTTTCAATTTCCTCAATTTTATCGATATTATCAACATTGTTGCAATCATCAACATTGTGAATATTACCAATATTTTCAATATTATCAGTTTTATCGATTTTTTCAGTTTTTTGAAATTTTCAAATTTTTTCCATTTTTGCAATTTTGTCGGTATTATCAACATTGTTGCAATCATCAACATTGTGAATATTATCAATATTATCAGTTTCTTCGATTTTTCCAATTTTTTGAATTTCATCGATATTATCAACATTGTTGCTATTATTAACATTGTGAATATTATCAATATTATCAATATTATCAGTTTTATCGATTTTTTCAATTTTTTGAATTTTTCAAATTTTTCAAATTTTTTCAAGTTTTCAAATTTTTCAAATTTTTTCAAGTTTTCAAATTTTTCAAATTTTTTCAAGTTTTCAAATTTTTTCAATTTTACCAATTTTATCCATATTATCAACATTGTAAATACTATCAATATTATCAGTTTTTTTTTATTTTTTCAACTTTTTTGATTTTTCAATTTTTCAAATTTTTCCAATTTTTTCAATTTTATCGATATTATCAACATTGTTGCTATCATCAACATTGTGAATCTTATTAATATTATCGGTTTTATCGATTTTTTTAATTTTTTGAATTTTTCAAATTTTTCAAATTCTTCAATTTTTTCAAATTGTTTCAAATTTTTTGATTTTTTCAATTCTTTCAATTTTTACAATTTTTTCAGTTTTATCGATATTATCAACATTGTTGCTATCATCAACATTGTGAATATTATTAATATTATCAGTTTTATCGATTTTTTCAACTTTTTGAATTTGTCAAATTTTTCAAATTTTATCAATTTTTTCAATTTTATCGATATTGTCAACATTGTGAATATTATCAATATTATCAGTTTTTTCAATTTTTTTTATTTTTTGTAATTTTTCAAATTTTATCGATATTATCAACATTGTTGCTATCATCAGCATTGAGAATATTATGAATATTATCAGTATTATCAGTTTCATCGATTTTTTCAGTTCTTTGAATTTTTCAAAATTTTTTCAATTTTTTCAATTTTACCGATATTTTCAATATTGTGTATATTATCAGTATTATCAGTTTTATCGATTATTTCAATTTTTTCCATTTTTTCAATTTTATTGATATTATCAACATTGTTGCTATTATCAACGTTGTGAATATTATCAATATTATCAGTATTATCAGTTTTATCGATTTCTTCGATTTTTTCGATTTTTTCGATTTTTTCGATTTTTTCAATTTTTTCAATTTTATCGATATTGTCAACATTGTTGCTATTATCAACATTGTGAATATTATCAATATTACCAGTTTTTTCGATTTTTTGAATTTTTCAAATTTTTCAAATTTTTTCAATATTTGATATTTTTTCTATTTTTCAAATTTTTCCAATTTTTCAAATTTTTTCAATTTTTCAAATTTTTTCAATTTTTTCAATTTTATCGATATTATCAACATTGTGAATATTATTAATATTATCGGTTTTATCGATCTTTTCAATTTTTTCAATTTTATCGATATTATCAACATTGTTGCTATCATCAACATTGTGAATATTATTAATATTATCAATATTATCAGTTTAATCGATTTCTAAAATTTATTTAATTTTTCAAATATTTTCCATTTTTTCAATTTTATCGATATTATCAACATTGTTGCAATCATCAACATTGTGAATATTACCAATATTTTCAATATTATCAGTTTTATCGATTTTTTCAGTTTTTTGAAATTTTCAAATTTTTTCCATTTTTGCAATTTTGTCGGTATTATCAACATTGTTGCAATCATCAACATTGTGAATATTATCAATATTATCAGTTTTTTCAATTTTTTCAATTTGTTCAATTTTTCTCGTTTTTTCAAATTTTCAAATTTATCAAATTTTTTCAATTTTATCGATATTATGAACATTGTTGCTATCATCAACATTGTGAATATTATTAATATTATCGGTTTTATCGATTTTTTCAATTTTTGGAATTTTTCAAATTATTCAAAATTTCAAATTTTTCAAATTGTTTCAATTTTTCAAATTTTTTGATTTTTTCAATTCTTTCAATTTTACAATCTTTTCAATTTTATCGATATTATCAACATTGTTGCTATCATCAACATTGTGAATATTATTAATATTATCGGTTTTATCGATTCTTTCAATTTTTTGAATTTGTCAAATTTTTTTCATTTTTTTCAATTTTACCGATATTATTAACATTGTTTCTATCATCAACATTGTGAATATTATCAATATTATCAGTTTTTTCGATTTTTTGAATTTTTCAAATTTTTCAAATTTTTTCAATATTTCAAATTTTTTCTATTTTTCAAATTTTTCCAATTTTTCAAATTTTTTCAATTTTTCAAATTTTTTCAATTTTTTCAATTTTATCGATATTATCAACATTGTGAATGTTATTAATATTATCGGTTTTATCGATCTTTTCAATTTTTTCAATTTTATCGATATTATCAACATTGTTGCTATCATCAACATTGTGAATATTATTAATATTATCAATATTATCAGTTTAATCGATTTTTAAAATTTTTTTAATTTTTCAAATTTTTTCCATTTTTTCAATTTTATCGATATTATCAACATTGTTGCAATCATCAACATTGTGAATATTACCAATATTTTCAATATTATCAGTTTTATCGATTTTTTCAGTTTTTTGAAATTTTCAAATTTTTTCCATTTTTGCAATTTTGTCGGTATTATCAACATTGTTGCAATCATCAACATTGTGAATATTATCAATATTATCAGTTTCTTCGATTTTTCCAATTTTTTGAATTTTATCAATATTATCAACATTATCAGTTTTATCGATTTTTTCAATTTTTTGAATTTGTCAAATTTTTCAAATTTTATCAATTTTTTCAATTTTATCGATATTGTCAACATTGATGCTATTATCAACATTGTGAATATTATCAATATTATCAGTTTTTTTCGATTTTTTTTATTTTTTTGAATTTTTCAAATTTTTCAAATTTTCTCAATTTTTCAAATTTTTTCAATTTTTCAAATTGTTTCAATTTTTTCAATTTTATCGATATTATCAACATTGTTGCCATCATCAACATTGTGAATATTATCAATATTATCAATATTATCAGTTTTATCGATTTTTCGAATTTTTTGAATTTTTCAAATTTTTTCCATTTTTTCAATCTTATCGATTTTTTCAATTTTTTTCCATTTTTTCAATTTTCTCAATTTTATCGATATTATCAACATTGTTGCTATTATCAACATTTTGAATATTATCATTATTATCAATATTATCAGTTTTATCGATTTTTTCAATTTTTTCAATTTTATCGATATTATCAACATCGTTGCTATTATCAACATTGTGAATATTATCAATATTATCAATATTATCAGTTTTATCGATTTCTTCAATTTTTTCAATTTTATCGATATTATCAACATTGTTGCTATTATCAACATTGTGAATATTATCCATATTATCAGTTTTTTCGATTTTTTGAATTTTTCAAATTTTTCAAATTTTTTCAATATTTCAAATTTTTTCTATTTTTCAAATTTTTCCAATTTTTCAAATTTTTTCAATTTTTCAAATTTTTTCAATTTTTTCAATTTTATCGATATTATCGACATTGTGAATATTATTAATATTATCGGTTTTATCGATCTTTTCAATTTTTTCAATTTTATCGATATTATCAACATTGTTGCTATCATCAACATTGTGAATATTATTAATATTATCAATATTATCTGTTTAATCGATTTTTAAAATTTTTTTAATTTTTCAAATTTTTTCCATTTTTTCAATTTTATCGATATTATCAACATTGTTGCAATCATCAACATTGTGAATATTATCAATATTATCAGTTTTTTCGATTTTTTTGAATTTTTCAAATTTTCAAATTTTTTCAATTTTTCAAATTTTTTCAATTTTTTCAATTTTATCGATATTATGAACATTGTTGCTATCATCAACATTGTGAATATTATTAATATTATCGGTTTTATCGATTTTTTCAATTTTTTGAATTTTTCAAATTATTCAAAATTTCAAATTTTTCAAATTGTTTCAAATTTTCAAATTTTTTGATTTTTTCAATTCTTTCAATTTTTACAATTTTTTCAATTTTATCGATATTATCAACATTGTTGCTATCATCAACATTGTGAATATTATTAATATTATCAGTTTTATCGATTCTTTCAACTTTTTTAATTTTTTCAATGTTTAATTTTTTCCAATTTTTTCAATTTTATCGATGTTTTCACGATTTTTGTCATCATCAACGTTGTGAATATTATCAATATTATCAGTTTTATCGATTTTTTGAATTTTTTCTATTTTACCGATAATATCAACATTGTTGCTATCATCAACATTGTGAATATTATTAATATTATCAATATTATCAGTTTAATTAATGTTTTAAATTTTTTAAATTTTTCGAATTCTTTCAAATTTTTCAATTTTATCGATATTATCAACATTGTTGCTATTATCAACATTTTGAGTATTATCAATATTATCAATATTATCAGTTTTATCGATTTTTTCAATTTTTTCAATTTTATCGAAATTATTAACATTGTGGCTATCATCAACATTGTGAATATTATCAATATTATACGTTTTTTCGATTTTTTTTATTTTTTTGAATTTTTCAAATTTTTCAAATATTTTCAATTTTTCCAATTTTTTCAATTTTTTCAATTTTTCCAATTTTTTCAATTTTTCCAATTTTTTCAATTTGTTCAATTTTTCTCATTTTTTCAATTGTTTCAATTTGTTCAATTTTACACATTCTTTCAATTTTTTCAATTTTATCGATATTATCAACATTGTTGCTATCATCGACGTTGTGAATATTATTAATATTATCAATTTTATCAATTTTTTCAATTTTTTGAATTTTTCAAATTTTTTTCATTTTTTTCAATTTTACCGATATTATTAACATTGTTGCTATCATCAACATTGTGCATATTATCAATATTATCAATATTATCAGTTTATTCAATTTTTTCAATTTGTTCAATTTTTCTCATTTTTTCAATTGTTTCAATTTGTTCAATTTTACCCATTCTTTCAATTTTTTCAATTTTATCGATATTATCAACATTTTGAGTATTATCAATGTTATCAATATTATCAGTTTTATCGATTTTTTCAATTTTATCGATATGATCAACATTGTGGCTATCATCAACATTGTGAATATTATTAATATTATCAATATTATCAGTTTTTTCAATATTTCCCATTTTTTCTATTTTTCAAATTTTTTCAATTTTTCAAATTTTTTCAATTTTTTCAATTTTATCGATTATATCAACATTGTTGCAATCATCAACATTGTGAATATTACCAATATTTTCAATATTATCAGTTTTATCGATTTTTTCAGTTTTATGAAATTTTCAAATTTTTTCCATTTTTGCAATTTTGTCGGTATTATCAACATTGTTGCAATCATCAACATTGTGAATATTATCAATATTATCAGTTTCTTCGATTTTTCCAATTTTTTGAATGTTATCGATATTATCAACACTGTTGCTATCATCAACATTGTGAATATTATTAATATTATCGGTTTTATCGATTTTTTCAATTTTTTGATTTTTTCAAATTTTTTCAATTTTTTCAATTTTATCGATATTATCAACATTGTTGCTATTATCAACATTTTGAATATTATCAATATTATCAATATTATCAGTTTTATCGATTGTTTCAATTTTTTCAATTTTATCGATATTATCAACATTGTTGCTATTATCAACATTTTGAATATTATCAATATTATCAATATTATCAGTTTTATCGATTGTTTCAATTTTTTCAATTTTATCGATATTGTCAACATTGTTGCTATTATCAACATTGTGAATATTATCAATATTATCAACATTGTCAGTTTTATCGATTTTTTCAATTTTTTCAATTTTATCGATATTATCAACATTGTTGCTATTATCAACATTTTGAATATTATCAATATTATCAATATTATCAGTTTTATCGATTTTTTCAATTTTTTCGATTTTATCGATATTATCAACATTGTAAATACTATCAATATTATCAGCTTTTTTTTATTTTTTCAACTTTTTTGATTTTTCAATTTTTCACATTTTTTCAATTTCGTCAATCTTATCGATATTATCAACATTGTTGCTATCATCAGCATTGTGAATATTATTAATATTATCGGTTTTATCAATTTTTTCAATTTTTTCGATTTTTGGAATTTTTCAAATTTTTCAAATTTTTTCAATTTTTTTGAATTTTATCGATATTATCAACATTGTTGCTATCATCAACATTGTGAATATTATTAATATTATCGGTTTTATTGATTTTTTCAATTTTTTGAATTTTTCAAATTTTTTCCATTTTTTCAATTCTGTCGATTTTTTCAATTTTTTCAATTTTTTCAATTTTATCGATCTTATCAACATTGTTGCTATCGTCAACATTGTGAATATATTCAATATTATCAGTTTATACAATTTTTCCAATTTTTTGAATTTTATCGATATTATCAACATTGTTGCTATTATTAACATTGTGAATATTATCAATATTATCAATATTATCAGTTTTATCGATTTTTTCAATTTTTTGAATTTTTCAAATTTTTTCCATTTTTTCAATTTTATCGATTTTTTCAATTTTTTCCATTTTTTCAATTTTCTCAATTTTATCGATATTATCACCATCGTTGCTATTATCAACATTTTGAATATTATCAATATTATCAATATTATCAGTTTTATCGATTGTTTCAATTTTTTCAATTTTATCGATATTGTCAACATTGTTGCTATTATCAACATTGTGAATATTATCAATATTATCAACATTGTCAGTTTTATCGATTTTTTCAATTTTTTCAATTTTATCGATATTATCAACATTGTTGCTATTATCAACATTTTGAATATTATCAATATTATCAATATTATCAGTTTTATCGATTTTTTCAATTTTTTCGATTTTATCGATATTATCAACATTGTAAATACTATCAATATTATCAGCTTTTTTTTATTTTTTCAACTTTTTTGATTTTTCAATTTTTCACATTTTTTCAATTTCGTCAATCTTATCGATATTATCAACATTGTTGCTATCATCAGCATTGTGAATATTATTAATATTATCGGTTTTATCAATTTTTTCAATTTTTTCGATTTTTGGAATTTTTCAAATTTTTCAAATTTTTTCAATTTTTTTGAATTTTATCGATATTATCAACATTGTTGCTATCATCAACATTGTGAATATTATTAATATTATCGGTTTTATTGATTTTTTCAATTTTTTGAATTTTTCAAATTTTTTCCATTTTTTCAATTCTGTCGATTTTTTCAATTTTTTCAATTTTTTCAATTTTATCGATCTTATCAACATTGTTGCTATCGTCAACATTGTGAATATATTCAATATTATCAGTTTATACAATTTTTCCAATTTTTTGAATTTTATCGATATTATCAACATTGTTGCTATTATTAACATTGTGAATATTATCAATATTATCAATATTATCAGTTTTATCGATTTTTTCAATTTTTTGAATTTTTCAAATTTTTTCCATTTTTTCAATTTTATCGATTTTTTCAATTTTTTCCATTTTTTCAATTTTCTCAATTTTATCGATATTATCACCATCGTTGCTATTATCAACATTGTGAATATTATCAATATTATCAGTTTTTTCAATTTTTTTTATTTTTTGTAATTTTTCAAATTTTATCGATATTATCAACATTGTTGCTATCATCAGCATTGAGAATATTATGAATATTATCAGTATTATCAGTTTCATCGATTTTTTCAGTTCTTTGAATTTTTCAAAATTTTTTCAATTTTTTCAATTTTACCGATATTACCAATATTGTGTATATTATCAGTATTATCAGTTTTATCGATTATTTGAATTTTTCAAATTTTTCAAATTTTTTCAATATTTCAAATTTTTTCTATTTTTCAAATTTTTCCAATTTTTCAAATTTTTTCAATTTTTTCAACTTTATCGATATTATCAACATTGTGAATATTATTAATATTATCGGTTTTATCGATCTTTTCAATTTTTTCAATTTTATCGATATTATCAACATTGTTGCTATCATCAACATTGTGAATATTATTAATATTATCAATATTATCAGTTTAATCGATTTTTAAAATTTTTTTAATTTTTCAAATTTTTTCCATTTTTTCAATTTTATCGATATTATCAACATTGTTGCAATCATCAACATTGTGAATATTACCAATATTTTCAATATTATCAGTTTTATCGATTTTTTCAGTTTTTTGAAATTTTCAAATTTTTTCCATTTTTGCAATTTTGTCGGTATTATCAACATTGTTGCAATCATCAACATTGTGAATATTATCAATATTATCAGTTTCTTCGATTTTTCCAATTTTTTGAATTTTATCGATATTATCAACATTGTTGCTATTATTAACATTGTGAATATTATCAATATTATCAATATTATCAGTTTTATCGATTTTTTCAATTTTTTGAATTTTTCAAATTATTCAAAATTTCAAATTTTTCAAATTGTTTCAAATTTTCAAATTTTTCAAATTTTTTCAATTTTTCAAATTGTTTCAATTTTTTCAATTTTATCGATATTATCAACATTGTTGCCATCATCAACATTGTGAATATTATCAATATTATCAATATTATCAGTTTTATCGATTTTTTCAATTTTTTCAATTTTATCGATATTATCAACATTGTTGCTATTATCAACATTTTGAATATTATCATTATTATCAATATTATCAGTTTTATCGATTTTTTCAATTTTTTCAATTTTATCGATATTATCAACATCGTTGCTATTATCAACATTGTGAATATTATCAATATTATCAATATTATCAGTTTTATCGATTTTTTCAATTTTTTCAATTTTATCGATATTATCAACATCGTTGCTATTATCAACATTGTGAATATTATCAATATTATCAACATTGTCAGTTTTATCGATTTTTTCAATTTTTTGAATTTGTAAAATTTTTCAAATTTTATCAATTTTTTCAATTTTATCGATATTGTCAACATTGTGAATATTATCAATATTATCAGTTTTTTCAATTTTTTTTTTTTTGTAATTGTTAGAATAGGGATCTCTGCGTCCTCTACATGTGATATAGATAATTATATGTATATGGATAGATGTCTCGCATTGTCAGGGGACGCGTATATGTTTTGTTTTATTTCGTTAATTTCCTTCTTCTCTTCCTGTTCGTCGTGCACGAACCACGTGTCGCATTAGTGCTCCGCGTTATAAATTAATATGTACTTTTATTTTCATCTTTAAATATATTCGTTATTATTATATGAACAAGTCACGTGAAGTCTTATTTCTGCCCGCAAAACCCAACAGGTTATGGGCCCAGTCCGTTATATTGCGCGAGAAAATATTACAATAAGAGAAACGCAATATGTCGTCCGCGAGTGGTTTCTTGAACATTGAAAAGCTTACCGAAGATAACTACGAGCTATGGAAGATTCAAATGAAAAGTGTCCTAGTGTATAATGATTTATGGCAATACGTCGATGGCTCCGAGGTCAAGCCAGCTGAAAATGCTCAGGAATGGACAAGAAGGGATTCAAAGGCATTGGCGTTGATAAATTTAAGCATCTCACACAGCCAGTTAAGCCACGTGAAGAAAGCCAGTACAGCAAAAGATGCTTGGGACATCCTCAAGGAAGTATTTGAGTCGAAAGGTCCGGTAAGAAAAGTCACATTGTATAAACAATTAATAAGAATGGAAAAGAAACCATCCGAAAAAATGACGCAATATGTAAACGAGTTTTTGTCAAAGGCGAGTCAGTTAGAGGAAGCCGGCATCGAAATTGACGAAGAATTGTTGTCGGTAACGTTGCTTAGCTCATTACCGACAGAATACGAAAATTTCTGCGTAGCAATTGAATCTCACGACCACATACCCACACTAGAGGTCCTTAAGGCGAAGCTAATGGAAGAAGAAGCGAGACAAAGCGATAGGGATGCAAAAACGATCGACACCGGTAAGAAGAACGATGCGTTGTTAGCGAGTTCGGATAAAGGAAAACAACGTGTAAATTTTAGAAATTATAATGCAAAAACGAACTCCCGGAAACAAGAAGGTAAATGTTTCTATTGTAACAAATTCGGACATAGAAGTCGTGATTGTAGATTAAAACAAAGACGCGATAAAACGGACAGTTCGGATAACGCGTTAACCGCGATCGCTTGCGCGGCGGAACTTATAACAAAATCGGGAGAATGGTGTCTTGATAGTGGCGCGACGCAGCATATGTGCAACGATAAAAAGAAATTTGAAACTATCGTAAAAACCGATAAATCGAGAGTGTACACGGCAACCGAACATTTTGTCGAATCAATCGGAACGGGCAACGTGAATTTAAGTTTAAAAACAAATCGACGAAATAAGAAGACTGTTAAACTAAAAGATGTACTCTGTGTACCGGATTTGCGTAACAATTTATTATCAGTACCGAAAATTACGAGTAACGGTTACTCTGTAACATTTAACAAAAATCGTGCTTTTGTAAAACGGAAAAATGGTTCAGTAATTTTGACAGCTACAAGGCAGGACCAGCTATACGTTGTCGACGGAAGAACGGATCAAGCGATGGTTGCAGAAAACAAGGCAGATAGGAACCTGTTAAAGTGGCATCAAAGGTATGGACACGTAAATATTAATGACCTTAAGAAGATGAAAGCAGAAGAAATGGTGAAAGGTATGGAGTTCCCGACAAAATCGCTTGATTTCAATTGCGAGGTATGTGCCAAATGTAAATTGCACACGCTGCCGTTTAAGAATTCTAGTCATCGTGAAGAGGAAGTATTGGGTCTCATTCATTCGGATATATGTGGTCCAATGAATGTCGAATCGCTCGGCGGAGCTAAATACTTTGTAACTTTTACAGATGACAGCACAGGATTTACTGAAACCATAATGTTACGCAATCGATCAGAAGTATTGGAGGCCTTCAAAAATTACAAAAGAAAAGTCGAAAAACAGACAGGTCAACGAATCAAGAAACTTCGAACTGATAACGGAAAAGAGTATGTATCAAATAATTTTAAGGAGTTCCTGAAAAACGAAGGGATCATTCATCAGCTCAGCGTCGAGTATACGCCCCAACAAAATGGAACTGCGGAGCGTAAGAATCGTACACTTGTTGAGATGGCGCGGTGTATAATGTTGCAGGGAAATCTTCCCCAATCCTTGTGGGCCGAAGCCATTAGTTCGGCTACGTATATCCGAAACAGATGTGCCACTAAATTGTTGAATGGAAAAACGCCTTTCGAAGCATGGTCAGGTCGCAAACCATACGTCGGATTTTTCAGAATCATTGGAACTAAGGTTATAGTATTAGATAAAACAAAGAGAAGAGGTAAGTTCCAACCAAAAGGAGAAGAATATGTCTTTGTGGGTTATTCGGATGAATCGAAAGCGTACCGTCTTTGGAAACCAGGAACGAAGGTTGTTATTAAGGCCCGTGACGTGAGATTTTTTGAAAAAATAAATGAAAATGAGATGTCGAAACAAAACGTATTCGATGTACCAAAGGACGTAGACGACGAATCAAATGATCACCTAATTCCATTGCCTTTAAATGTACAGGATGAAGATTCGGATTCAGAAGATTCTGCTGCCGAAGTTACTGTTCCAGGTGAATTACAAGAAACCGAAGATGAAGTCCGTCGTAAACCAGGTCGTCCTAAACTACAGAGAACTGGTCAACGTGGAAGACCAAAGAAAATTTATCAGACGAATGACACGCGCATTCCAGATCCCGAAACCGTTCCGGAGGCATTAAACAGGGATGATAGTGAAGCATGACTAGCCGCCATGGACCGCGAGTATAAGAATCTGCTAGAGAATAACACATGGAAACTAGTGCCAAGGCCAAAAGACAAGAAAGTTCTATCAAATCGATGGGTTTTCAGAACCAAATTAAATGATAAAGGGGAAATAGATAAATATAAAGCAAGATTAGTGGTACGAGGACATACACAACGAGAAGGCATAGACTATGATGAGGTGTTTGCTCCAGTCGCAAGATGCGAGATTATACGTACATTACTTGCTGCATCAGTAAACGATGAGATGCATGTTCATCAAATGGACGTAGTGTCAGCGTACGTACAAGGGGAACTTTCTGATGAGATATATATGGAACAACCCGAAAATTATATCCAACGCGGAAACGAATCAAGAGTTTGCAAGCTACTCAAACCATTATATGGGTTAAAGCAATCTGGTAGAGAATGGTATAAGAAACTGGATGGATATATTACGAACAATGAAGGCGTACGTACAACTGCTGATCCATGCGTGTATGTTTTCGGCAATGGTGATAAACGAGTCATCATGATAATTTATGTTGATGATCTTATACTAGCATCAAAAGAAATTGTAGAGTTAGAAACCATCAAATCCAAATTGAAGTCAGCATTTAAGATGGTGGATCTCGGACCAATACACAATATACTTGGCATACGTATTGAACGCGAAGGTCAAACTGGAAGCATGTTTCTTTCTCAGAGGAAGTATGTTGAAGAATTATTGGCAAAATTCAACATGGAAAACACAAAGACGGTATCAACGCCATTAGAATCAAATATCAAAGTTTCAAAGGAAATGTGTTGTAGCTCTGAAAGTGAACGAGAGGAAATGAAGAATCGACCATATCGAGAGCTAATTGGAGGACTAAATTATTTAGCCAACGCAACTCGTCCAGACATAGCTTTTGCTGCGAGTACATTGAGCATGACATCGCAGCATATACTGATTCGGACTGGGCCGGAGACGTGGACGACAGGAAATCGTGTACAGGAAACGTTATCATCTTGGCCAGTGGTCCAATCAGTTGGAAATCTAAGAAACAAGCATCTGTAGCATTATCAACAATGGAAGCAGAGTATGCAGCGCTCTCCGAAATGTCCCGTGAAATTATATATATAAAAAGACTATTGATACATATGGGATTTAAAAATTACGTTAAGGATCCGATTAACGTTTATTGTGATAATCAAAGTGCGATTGAACTTTCTAAAAACGCTGTATTTCATAAGCGGAGTAAGCACATTGATATTGGTCTTCATTTCACTAGAGAGCTCGTAGAAAGGAAAGAAATTATTGTTCGTTATTTAAGGACTGAATTAATGATAGCTGACATTCTAACTAAATCGTTACCGAGGGCCAAACATGATTGGTGCGTTTCTATGTTATCTTTTAAGAGATAAATAAAGAGTACACAGCGATAGAGGGGGTGTTAGAATAGGGATCTCTGCGTCCTCTACATGTGATATAGATAATTATATGTATATGGATAGATGTCTCGCATTGTCAGGGGACGCGTATATGTTTTGTTTTATTTCGTTAATTTCCTTCTTCTCTTCCTGTTCGTCGTGCACGAACCACGTGTCGCATTAGTGCTCCGCGTTATAAATTAATATGTACTTTTATTTTCATCTTTAAATATATTCGTTATTATTATATGAACAAGTCACGTGAAGTCTTATTTCTGCCCGCAAAACCCAACACTTATAACTATTATTATTATCGTAATAACTCTTATTTTTGTCCTTATTCCTATTTTATCATCGTATTAACTCTTACTTTTATCCTTATTACTATTATTATTATCGTAATAACTCTTATTTTTATCCTTATTACTATTATTATTATCGTAATAACTCTTATTTTTATACTTATTTATATTATTATTATCATTATAACTATTATTTTCAGCCATATTCCTATTTTTATTATGTAATAACTCTTATTTTTATCCCTATTACTGTTATTATTATCATTATAACTATTATTTTCAGCCATATTCCTATTTTTATTATGTAATAACTCTTATTTTTTTCCTTATTGCTATTTTTATTATCGTAATAACTCTTATTTTTGTCCTTATTCCTATTTTATCATCGTATTAACTCTTACTTTTATCCTTATTACTATTACTATTATCGTAATAACTCTTATTTTTATCCTTATAGCTATTATTATTATCGTAATAACTCTTATTTTTGTCCATATTCCTATTCTATCATCGTATTAACTCTTACTTTCATCCTTATTACTATTATTATTATCGTAATAACTCTTATTTTTATCCTTATAACTATTATTGTTATCGTAATAACTCTTATTTTTGTCCTTATTCCTATTTTATCATCGTATTAACTCTTACTTTTATCCTTATTACTATTATTATTATCGTAATAACTCTTATTTTTATCCTTATTACTATTATTATTATCGTAATAACTCTTATTTTTATACTTATTTATATTATTATTATCATTATAACTATTATTTTCAGCCATATTCCTATTTTTATTATCGTAATAACTATTATTTCTATCCTTATTACTATTATTATTATCGTAATAACTCTTATTTTTGTCCTTATTCCTATTTTATCTTCGTATTAACTCTTACTTTTATCCTTATTACTATTACTATTATCGTAATAACTCTTATTTTTATCCTTATAGCTATTATTATTATCCTAATAACTCTTATTTTTGTCCATATTCCTATTTTATCATCGTATTAACTCTTATTTTTATCCTTATAACTATTATTATTATCGTAATAACTCTTATTTTTATCCTTAGTACTATTATTATTATCGTAATAACTCTTATTTTTATCCTTATTTCTATTATTATTATCATTATAACTATTATTTTCGGCCATATTCCTATTTTTATTATCGTAATAACTATTATTTTTATCCTTATTACTATTGTTATTATCGTAATAACACTTATTTTTGTCCTTATTCCTATTTTATCTTCGTATTAACTCTTACTTTTATCCTTATTACTATTACTATTATCGTAATAACTCTTATTTTTATCCTTATAGCTATTATTATTATCGTAATAACTCTTATTTTTGTCCATATTCCTATTTTATCATCGTATTAACTCTTACTTTTATCCTTATTACTATTATTATTATCGTAATAACTCTTATTTTTATCCTTATAACTATTATTATTATCGTAATAACTCTTATTTTTGTCCTTATTCTTATTTTATCATCGTATTAACTCTTACTTTTATCCTTATTACTATTATTATTATCGTAATAACTCTTATTTTTATCCTTATTACTATTATTATTATCGTAATAACTCTTATTTTTATACTTATTTATATTATTATTATCATTATAACTATTATTTTCAGCCATATTCCTATTTTTATTATGTAATAACTCTTATTTTTATCCCTATTACTGTTATTATTATCATTATAACTATTATTTTCAGCCATATTCCTATTTTTATTATGTAATAACTCTTATTTTTATCCTTATTGCTATTTTTATTATCGTAATAACTCTTATTTTTGTCCTTATTCCTATTTTATCATCGTATTAACTCTTACTTTTATCCTTATTACTATTACTATTATCGTAATAACTCTTATTTTTATCCTTATAGCTATTATTATTATCGTAATAACTCTTATTTTTGTCCATATTCCTATTCTATCATCGTATTAACTCTTACTTTCATCCTTATTACTATTATTATTATCGTAATAACTCTTATTTTTATCCTTATAACTATTATTGTTATCGTAATAACTCTTATTTTTGTCCTTATTCCTATTTTATCATCGTATTAACTCTTACTTTTATCCTTATTACTATTATTATTATCGTAATAACTCTTATTTTTATCCTTATTACTATTATTATTATCGTAATAACTCTTATTTTTATACTTATTTATATTATTATTATCATTATAACTATTATTTTCAGCCATATTCCTATTTTTATTATCGTAATAACTATTATTTCTATCCTTATTACTATTATTATTATCGTAATAACTCTTATTTTTGTCCTTATTCCTATTTTATCTTCGTATTAACTCTTACTTTTATCCTTATTACTATTACTATTATCGTAATAACTCTTATTTTTATCCTTATAGCTATTATTATTATCGTAATAACTCTTATTTTTGTCCATATTCCTATTTTATCATCGTATTAACTCTTACTTTTATCCTTATTACTATTATTATTATCGTAATAACTCTTACTTTTATCCTTATTAATATTATTATTATCGTAATAACTACTACTTTCAGCCATATTCCTATTTTTATTATGTAATAACACTTATTTTTATCCTTATTTCTATTATTATTATCGTAATAACTCTTATTTTTATCCTTAGTACTATTATTATTATCGTAATAACTCTTATTTTTATCCTTATTTCTATTATTATTATCATTATAACTATTATTTTCAGCCTTATTCCTATTTTTATTATGTAATAACTCTTATTTTTATCCTTATTACTATTATTATTGTCGTAATAACTCTCATTTTTGTCCTTATTCCTATTTTATCATCGTATTAACTCTTACTTTTATCCTTATTACTATTATTATTATCGTAATAACTCTTATTTTTATCCTTATTCCTATTATTATTATCGTAATAACTCTTCTTTTTATCCTTATTTCTATTATTATTATCATTATAACTATTATTTTCAGCCATATTCCTATTTTTATTATCGTAATAACTATTATTTTTATCCTTATTACTATTATTATTATCGTAATAACTCTTATTTTTGTCCTTATTCCTATTATTATTATCATTATAACTATTATTCTGAGCCTTATTCCTATTTTTATCATGTAATAACTCTTATTTTTATCGTTGTTACTATTATTATTATCCTAATAACTACTACTTTCAGGCATGTTCCTATTTTTATTATGTAATAACACTTATTTTTATCCTTATTTCTATTACTCTTATCGTAATAACTCTTATTTTTGTCCTTATTGTCATCATTATTATCATTATAACCATTATTTTCTGCCTTATTCCTATTTTTATTATGTAATAACTCTTATTCTTATCCTTATTTCTATTATTAATATCGTAATAACTCTTATTTTTATCCTTATTCCTATTTTATCATCGTATTAACTCTTACTTTTATCGTTATTACTATTATTATTATCGTAATAACTCTCATTTTTATCCTTATTACTATTATTATTATCATAATAACTCTTACCTTTATCCTTATTACTATTATTATTATCGTAAAAACTCTTGTTTTTATCCTTATTAATATTATTATTATCGTAATAACTACTACTTTCAGCCATATTCCTATTTTTATTATGTAATAACACTTATTTTTATCCTTATTTCTATTATTATTATCGTAATAACTCTTATTTTTATCCTTATAACTATTATTATTGTCGTAATAACTCTTATTTTTGTCCTTATTCCTATTTTATCATCGTATTAACTCTTACTTTTATCCTTATTACTATTATTATTATCGTAATAACTCTTATTTTTATCCTTATTCCTATTATTATTATCGTAATAACTCTTATTTTTATCCTTATTTCTATTATTATTATCATTATAACTATTATTTTCAGCCATATTCCTATTTTTATTATGTAATAACTGTTATTTTTATCCTTATTGCTATTTTTATTATCGTAATAACTCTTATTTTTATCCTTATTACTATTATTATTATCGTAATAACTCTTATTTTTGTCCATATTCCTATTTTATCATCGTATTAACTCTTACTTTTATCCTTATTACTATTATTATTATCGTAATAACTCTTATTTTTATCCTTATAACTATTATTATTATCGTAATAACTCTTATTTTTGTCGTTATTCCTATTTTATCATCGTATTAACTCTTACTTTTATCCTTATTACTATTATTATTATCGTAATAACTCTTATTTTTATCCTTATTACTATTATTATTATCGTAATAACTCTTATTTTTATACTTATTTATATTATTATTATCATTATAACTATTATTTTCAGCCATATTCCTATTTTTATTATGTAATAACTCTTATTTTTATCCCTATTACTGTTATTATTATCATTATAACTATTATTTTCAGCCATATTCCTATTTTTATTATGTAATAACTCTTATTTTTATCCTTATTGCTATTTTTATTATCGTAATAACTCTTATTTTTGTCCTTATTCCTATTTTATCATCGTATTAACTCTTACTTTTATCCTTATTACTATTACTATTATCGTAATAACTCTTATTTTTATCCTTATAGCTATTATTATTATCGTAATAACTCTTATTTTTGTCCATATTCCTATTCTATCATCGTATTAACTCTTACTTTCATCCTTATTACTATTATTATTATCGTAATAACTCTTATTTTTATCCTTATAACTATTATTGTTATCGTAATAACTCTTATTTTTGTCCTTATTCCTTTTTTATCATCGTATTAACTCTTACTTTTATCCTTATTACTATTATTATTATCGTAATAACTCTTATTTTTATCCTTATTACTATTATTATTATCGTAATAACTCTTATTTTTATACTTATTTATATTATTATTATCATTATAACTATTATTTTCAGCCATATTCCTATTTTTATTATCGTAATAACTATTATTTCTATCCTTATTACTATTATTATTATCGTAATAACTCTTATTTTTGTCCTTATTCCTATTTTATCTTCGTATTAACTCTTACTTTTATCCTTATTACTATTACTATTATCGTAATAACTCTTATTTTTATCCTTATAGCTATTATTATTATCGTAATAACTCTTATTTTTGTCCATATTCCTATTTTATCATCGTATTAACTCTTACTTTTATCCTTATTACTATTATTATTATCGTAATAACTCTTATTTTTATCCTTATTAATATTATTATTATCGTAATAACTACTACTTTCAGCCATATTCCTATTATAATTATGTAATAACACTTATTTTTATCCTTATTTCTATTATTATTATCGTAATAACTCTTATTTTTATCCTTATAACTATTATTATTATCGTAATAACTCTTATTTTTATCCTTAGTACTATTATTATTATCGTAATAACTCTTATTTTTATCCTTATTTCTATTATTATTATCATTATAACTATTATTTTCAGCCTTATTCCTATTTTTATTATGTAATAACTCTTATTTTTATCCTTATTACTATTATTATTGTCGTAATAACTCTCATTTTTGTCCTTATTCCTATTTTATCATCGTATTAACTCTTACTTTTATCCTTATTACTATTATTATTATCGTAATAACTCTTATTTTTATCCTTATTCCTATTATTATTATCGTAATAACTCTTCTTTTTATCCTTATTTCTATTATTATTATCATTATAACTATTATTTTCAGCCATATTCCTATTTTTATTATCGTAATAACTATTATTTTTATCCTTATTACTATTATTATTATCGTAATAACTCTTATTTTTGTCCTTATTCCTATTATTATTATCATTATAACTATTATTCTGAGCCTTATTCCTATTTTTATCATGTAATAACTCTTATTTTTATCGTTGTTACTATTATTATTATCCTAATAACTACTACTTTCAGGCATGTTCCTATTTTTATTATGTAATAACACTTATTTTTATCCTTATTTCTATTACTCTTATCGTAATAACTCTTATTTTTGTCCTTATTGTCATCATTATTATCATTATAACCATTATTTTCTGCCTTATTCCTATTTTTATTATGTAATAACTCTTATTCTTATCCTTATTTCTATTATTAATATCGTAATAACTCTTATTTTTATCCTTATTCCTATTTTATCATCGTATTAACTCTTACTTTTATCGTTATTACTATTATTATTATCGTAATAACTCTCATTTTTATCCTTATTACTATTATTATTATCATAATAACTCTTACCTTTATCCTTATTACTATTATTATTATCGTAAAAACTCTTGTTTTTATCCTTATTAATATTATTATTATCGTAATAACTACTACTTTCAGCCATATTCCTATTTTTATTATGTAATAACACTTATTTTTATCCTTATTTCTATTATTATTATCGTAATAACTCTTATTTTTATCCTTATAACTATTATTATTGTCGTAATAACTCTTATTTTTGTCCTTATTCCTATTTTATCATCGTATTAACTCTTACTTTTATCCTTATTACTATTATTATTATCGTAATAACTCTTATTTTTATCCTTATTCCTATTATTATTATCGTAATAACTCTTATTTTTATCCTTATTTCTATTATTATTATCATTATAACTATTATTTTCAGCCATATTCCTATTTTTATTATGTAATAACTGTTATTTTTATCCTTATTGCTATTTTTATTATCGTAATAACTCTTATTTTTATCCTTATTACTATTATTATTATCGTAATAACTCTTATTTTTGTCCATATTCCTATTTTATCATCGTATTAACTCTTACTTTTATCCTTATTACTATTATTATTATCGTAATAACTCTTATTTTTATCCTTATAACTATTATTATTATCGTAATAACTCTTATTTTTGTCGTTATTCCTATTTTATCATCGTATTAACTCTTACTTTTATCCTTATTACTATTATTATTATCGTAATAACTCTTATTTTTATCCTTATTACTATTATTATTATCGTAATAACTCTTATTTTTATACTTATTTATATTATTATTATCATTATAACTATTATTTTCAGCCATATTCCTATTTTTATTATGTAATAACTCTTATTTTTATCCCTATTACTGTTATTATTATCATTATAACTATTATTTTCAGCCATATTCCTATTTTTATTATGTAATAACTCTTATTTTTATCCTTATTGCTATTTTTATTATCGTAATAACTCTTATTTTTGTCCTTATTCCTATTTTATCATCGTATTAACTCTTACTTTTATCCTTATTACTATTACTATTATCGTAATAACTCTTCTTTTTATCCTTATTTCTATTATTATTATCATTATAACTATTATTTTCAGCCATATTCCTATTTTTATTATCGTAATAACTATTATTTTTATCCTTATTACTATTATTATTATCGTAATAACTCTTATTTTTGTCCTTATTCCTATTATTATTATCATTATAACTATTATTCTGAGCCTTATTCCTATTTTTATCATGTAATAACTCTTATTTTTATCGTTGTTACTATTATTATTATCCTAATAACTACTACTTTCAGGCATGTTCCTATTTTTATTATGTAATAACACTTATTTTTATCCTTATTTCTATTACTCTTATCGTAATAACTCTTATTTTTGTCCTTATTGTCATCATTATTATCATTATAACCATTATTTTCTGCCTTATTCCTATTTTTATTATGTAATAACTCTTATTCTTATCCTTATTTCTATTATTAATATCGTAATAACTCTTATTTTTATCCTTATTCCTATTTTATCATCGTATTAACTCTTACTTTTATCGTTATTACTATTATTATTATCGTAATAACTCTCATTTTTATCCTTATTACTATTATTATTATCATAATAACTCTTACCTTTATCCTTATTACTATTATTATTATCGTAAAAACTCTTGTTTTTATCCTTATTAATATTATTATTATCGTAATAACTACTACTTTCAGCCATATTCCTATTTTTATTATGTAATAACACTTATTTTTATCCTTATTTCTATTATTATTATCGTAATAACTCTTATTTTTATCCTTATAACTATTATTATTGTCGTAATAACTCTTATTTTTGTCCTTATTCCTATTTTATCATCGTATTAACTCTTACTTTTATCCTTATTACTATTATTATTATCGTAATAACTCTTATTTTTATCCTTATTCCTATTATTATTATCGTAATAACTCTTATTTTTATCCTTATTTCTATTATTATTATCATTATAACTATTATTTTCAGCCATATTCCTATTTTTATTATGTAATAACTGTTATTTTTATCCTTATTGCTATTTTTATTATCGTAATAACTCTTATTTTTATCCTTATTACTATTATTATTATCGTAATAACTCTTATTTTTGTCCATATTCCTATTTTATCATCGTATTAACTCTTACTTTTATCCTTATTACTATTATTATTATCGTAATAACTCTTATTTTTATCCTTATAACTATTATTATTATCGTAATAACTCTTATTTTTGTCGTTATTCCTATTTTATCATCGTATTAACTCTTACTTTTATCCTTATTACTATTATTATTATCGTAATAACTCTTATTTTTATCCTTATTACTATTATTATTATCGTAATAACTCTTATTTTTATACTTATTTATATTATTATTATCATTATAACTATTATTTTCAGCCATATTCCTATTTTTATTATGTAATAACTCTTATTTTTATCCCTATTACTGTTATTATTATCATTATAACTATTATTTTCAGCCATATTCCTATTTTTATTATGTAATAACTCTTATTTTTATCCTTATTGCTATTTTTATTATCGTAATAACTCTTATTTTTGTCCTTATTCCTATTTTATCATCGTATTAACTCTTACTTTTATCCTTATTACTATTACTATTATCGTAATAACTCTTATTTTTATCCTTATAGCTATTATTATTATCGTAATAACTCTTATTTTTGTCCATATTCCTATTCTATCATCGTATTAACTCTTACTTTCATCCTTATTACTATTATTATTATCGTAATAACTCTTATTTTTATCCTTATAACTATTATTGTTATCGTAATAACTCTTATTTTTGTCCTTATTCCTTTTTTATCATCGTATTAACTCTTACTTTTATCCTTATTACTATTATTATTATCGTAATAACTCTTATTTTTATCCTTATTACTATTATTATTATCGTAATAACTCTTATTTTTATACTTATTTATATTATTATTATCATTATAACTATTATTTTCAGCCATATTCCTATTTTTATTATCGTAATAACTATTATTTCTATCCTTATTACTATTATTATTATCGTAATAACTCTTATTTTTGTCCTTATTCCTATTTTATCTTCGTATTAACTCTTACTTTTATCCTTATTACTATTACTATTATCGTAATAACTCTTATTTTTATCCTTATAGCTATTATTATTATCGTAATAACTCTTATTTTTGTCCATATTCCTATTTTATCATCGTATTAACTCTTACTTTTATCCTTATTACTATTATTATTATCGTAATAACTCTTATTTTTATCCTTATTAATATTATTATTATCGTAATAACTACTACTTTCAGCCATATTCCTATTTTTATTATGTAATAACACTTATTTTTATCCTTATTTCTATTATTATTATCGTAATAACTCTTATTTTTATCCTTATAACTATTATTATTATCGTAATAACTCTTATTTTTATCCTTAGTACTATTATTATTATCGTAATAACTCTTATTTTTATCCTTATTTCTATTATTATTATCATTATAACTATTATTTTCAGCCTTATTCCTATTTTTATTATGTAATAACTCTTATTTTTATCCTTATTACTATTATTATTGTCGTAATAACTCTCATTTTTGTCCTTATTCCTATTTTATCATCGTATTAACTCTTACTTTTATCGTTATTACTATTATTATTATCGTAATAACTCTCATTTTTATCCTTATTACTATTATTATTATCATAATAACTCTTACCTTTATCCTTATTACTATTATTATTATCATTATAACTATTATTTTCAGCCATATTCCTATTTTTATTATGTAATAACTGTTATTTTTATCCTTATTGCTATTTTTATTATCGTAATAACTCTTATTTTTATCCTTATTACTATTATTATTATCGTAATAACTCTTATTTTTGTCCATATTCCTATTTTATCATCGTATTAACTCTTACTTTTATCCTTATTACTATTATTATTATCGTAATAACTCTTATTTTTATCCTTATAACTATTATTATTATCGTAATAACTCTTATTTTTGTCGTTATTCCTATTTTATCATCGTATTAACTCTTACTTTTATCCTTATTACTATTATTATTATCGTAATAACTCTTATTTTTATCCTTATTACTATTATTATTATCGTAATAACTCTTATTTTTATACTTATTTATATTATTATTATCATTATAACTATTATTTTCAGCCATATTCCTATTTTTATTATGTAATAACTCTTATTTTTATCCCTATTACTGTTATTATTATCATTATAACTATTATTTTCAGCCATATTCCTATTTTTATTATGTAATAACTCTTATTTTTATCCTTATTGCTATTTTTATTATCGTAATAACTCTTATTTTTGTCCTTATTCCTATTTTATCATCGTATTAACTCTTACTTTTATCCTTATTACTATTACTATTATCGTAATAACTCTTATTTTTATCCTTATAGCTATTATTATTATCGTAATAACTCTTATTTTTGTCCATATTCCTATTCTATCATCGTATTAACTCTTACTTTCATCCTTATTACTATTATTATTATCGTAATAACTCTTATTTTTATCCTTATAACTATTATTGTTATCGTAATAACTCTTATTTTTGTCCTTATTCCTTTTTTATCATCGTATTAACTCTTACTTTTATCCTTATTACTATTATTATTATCGTAATAACTCTTATTTTTATCCTTATTACTATTATTATTATCGTAATAACTCTTATTTTTATACTTATTTATATTATTATTATCATTATAACTATTATTTTCAGCCATATTCCTATTTTTATTATCGTAATAACTATTATTTCTATCCTTATTACTATTATTATTATCGTAATAACTCTTATTTTTGTCCTTATTCCTATTTTATCTTCGTATTAACTCTTACTTTTATCCTTATTACTATTACTATTATCGTAATAACTCTTATTTTTATCCTTATAGCTATTATTATTATCGTAATAACTCTTATTTTTGTCCATATTCCTATTTTATCATCGTATTAACTCTTACTTTTATCCTTATTACTATTATTATTATCGTAATAACTCTTATTTTTATCCTTATTAATATTATTATTATCGTAATAACTACTACTTTCAGCCATATTCCTATTTTTATTATGTAATAACACTTATTTTTATCCTTATTTCTATTATTATTATCGTAATAACTCTTATTTTTATCCTTATAACTATTATTATTATCGTAATAACTCTTATTTTTATCCTTAGTACTATTATTATTATCGTAATAACTCTTATTTTTATCCTTATTTCTATTATTATTATCATTATAACTATTATTTTCAGCCTTATTCCTATTTTTATTATGTAATAACTCTTATTTTTATCCTTATTACTATTATTATTGTCGTAATAACTCTCATTTTTGTCCTTATTCCTATTTTATCATCGTATTAACTCTTACTTTTATCCTTATTACTATTATTATTATCGTAATAACTCTTATTTTTATCCTTATTCCTATTATTATTATCGTAATAACTCTTCTTTTTATCCTTATTTCTATTATTATTATCATTATAACTATTATTTTCAGCCATATTCCTATTTTTATTATCGTAATAACTATTATTTTTATCCTTATTACTATTATTATTATCGTAATAACTCTTATTTTTGTCCTTATTCCTATTATTATTATCATTATAACTATTATTCTGAGCCTTATTCCTATTTTTATCATGTAATAACTCTTATTTTTATCGTTGTTACTATTATTATTATCGTAATAACTACTACTTTCAGGCATGTTCCTATTTTTATTATGTAATAACACTTATTTTTATCCTTATTTCTATTACTCTTATCGTAATAACTCTTATTTTTGTCCTTATTGTCATCATTATTATCATTATAACCATTATTTTCTGCCTTATTCCTATTTTTATTATGTAATAACTCTTATTCTTATCCTTATTTCTATTATTAATATCGTAATAACTCTTATTTTTATCCTTATTCCTATTTTATCATCGTATTAACTCTTACTTTTATCGTTATTACTATTATTATTATCGTAATAACTCTTATTTTTATCCTTATTACTATTATTATTATCATAATAACTCTTACCTTTATCCTTATTACTATTATTATTATCGTAAAAACTCTTATTTTTATCCTTATTAATATTATTATTATCGTAATAACTACTACTTTCAGCCATATTCCTATTTTTATTATGTAATAACACTTATTTTTATCCTTATTTCTATTATTATTATCGTAATAACTCTTATTTTTATCCTTATAACTATTATTATTGTCGTAATAACTCTTATTTTTGTCCTTATTCCTATTTTATCATCGTATTAACTCTTACTTTTATCCTTATTACTATTATTATTATCGTAATAACTCTTATTTTTATCCTTATTCCTATTATTATTATCGTAATAACTCTTATTTTTATCCTTATTTCTATTATTATTATCATTATAACTATTATTTTCAGCCATATTCCTATTTTTATTATGTAATAACTCTTATTTTTATCCTTATTGCTATTTTTATTATCGTAATAACTCTTATTTTTGTCCATATTCCTATTCTATCATCGTATTAACTCTTACTTTCATCCTTATTACTATTATTATTATCGTAATAACTCTTATTTTTATCCTTATAACTATTATTGTTATCGTAATAACTCTTATTTTTGTCCTTATTCCTATTTTATCATCGTATTAACTCTTACTTTTATCCTTATTACTATTATTATTATCGTAATAACTCTTATTTTTATCCTTATTACTATTATTATTATCGTAATAACTCTTATTTTTATACTTATTTATATTATTATTATCATTATAACTATTATTTTCAGCCATATTCCTATTTTTATTATCGTAATAACTATTATTTCTATCCTTATTACTATTATTATTATCGTAATAACTCTTATTTTTGTCCTTATTCCTATTTTATCTTCGTATTAACTCTTACTTTTATCCTTATTACTATTACTATTATCGTAATAACTCTTATTTTTATCCTTATAGCTATTATTATTATCGTAATAACTCTTATTTTTGTCCATATTCCTATTTTATCATCGTATTAACTCTTACTTTTATCCTTATTACTATTATTATTATCGTAATAACTCTTATTTTTATCCTTATTAATATTATTATTATCGTAATAACTACTACTTTCAGCCATATTCCTATTTTTATTATGTAATAACACTTATTTTTATCCTTATTTCTATTATTATTATCGTAATAACTCTTATTTTTATCCTTATAACTATTATTATTATCGTAATAACTCTTATTTTTATCCTTAGTACTATTATTATTATCGTAATAACTCTTATTTTTATCCTTATTTCTATTATTATTATCATTATAACTATTATTTTCAGCCTTATTCCTATTTTTATTATGTAATAACTCTTATTTTATCCTTATTACTATTATTATTGTCGTAATAACTCTCATTTTTGTCCTTATTCCTATTTTATCATCGTATTAACTCTTACTTTTATCCTTATTACTATTATTATTATCGTAATAACTCTTATTTTTATCCTTATTCCTATTATTATTATCGTAATAACTCTTCTTTTTATCCTTATTTCTATTATTATTATCATTATAACTATTATTTTCAGCCATATTCCTATTTTTATTATCGTAATAACTATTATTTTTATCCTTATTACTATTATTATTATCGTAATAACTCTTATTTTTGTCCTTATTCCTATTATTATTATCATTATAACTATTATTCTGAGCCTTATTCCTATTTTTATCATGTAATAACTCTTATTTTTATCGTTGTTACTATTATTATTATCGTAATAACTACTACTTTCAGGCATGTTCCTATTTTTATTATGTAATAACACTTATTTTTATCCTTATTTCTATTACTCTTATCGTAATAACTCTTATTTTTGTCCTTATTGTCATCATTATTATCGTTATAACCATTATTTTCTGCCTTATTCCTATTTTTATTATGTAATAACTCTTATTCTTATCCTTATTTCTATTATTAATATCGTAATAACTCTTATTTTTATCCTTATTCCTATTTTATCATCGTATTAACTCTTACTTTTATCGTTATTACTATTATTATTATCGTAATAACTCTTATTTTTATCCTTATTACTATTATTATTATCATAATAACTCTTACCTTTATCCTTATTACTATTATTATTATCGTAAAAACTCTTGTTTTTATCCTTATTAATATTATTATTATCGTAATAACTACTACTTTCAGCCATATTCCTATTTTTATTATGTAATAACACTTATTTTTATCCTTATTTCTATTATTATTATCGTAATAACTCTTATTTTTATCCTTATAACTATTATTATTGTCGTAATAACTCTTATTTTTGTCCTTATTCCTATTTTATCATCGTATTAACTCTTACTTTTATCCTTATTACTATTATTATTATCGTAATAACTCTTATTTTTATCCTTATTCCTATTATTATTATCGTAATAACTCTTATTTTTATCCTTATTTCTATTATTATTATCATTATAACTATTATTTTCAGCCATATTCCTATTTTTATTATCGTAATAACTATTATTTTTATCCTTATTACTATTATTATTATCGTAATAACACTTATTTTTGTCCTTATTCCTATTTTATCTTCGTATTAACTCTTACTTTTATCCTTATTACTATTACTATTATCGTAATAACTCTTATTTTTATCCTTATAGCTATTATTATTATCGTAATAACTCATATTTTTGTCCATATTCCCATTTTATCATCGTATTAACTCTTACTTTTATCCTTATTACTATTATTATTATCGTAATAACTCTTATTTTTATCCTTATTCCTACTATTATTATCGTAATAACTCTTATTTTTATCCTTATTTCTATTATTATTATCATTATAACTATTATTTTCAGCCATATTCCTATTTTTATTATGTAATAACTCTTATTTTTATCCTTATTGCTATTTTTATTATCGTAATAACTCTTATTTTTATCCTTATTACTATTATTATTATCGTAATAACTCTTATTTTTGTCCTTATTCCTATTTTATCATCGTATTAACTCTTACTTTTATCCTTATTACTATTACTATTATCGTAATAACTCTTATTTTTATCCTTATAGCTATTATTATTATCGTAATAACTCTTATTTTTGTCCATATTCCTATTTTATCATCGTATTAACTCTTACTTTTATCCTTATTACTATTATTATTATCGTAATAACTCTTATTTTTATCCTTATTAATATTATTATTATCGTAATAACTACTACTTTCAGCCATATTCCTATTTTTATTATGTAATAACACTCATTTTTATCCTTATTTCTATTATTATTATCGTAATAACTCTTATTTTTATCCTTATAACAATTATTATTATCGTAATAACTCTTATTTTTATCCTTATAGCTATTATTATTATCGTAATAACTCTTATTTTTGTCCATATTCCTATTTTATCATCGTATTAACTCTTACTTTTATCCTTATTACTATTATTATTATCGTAATAACTCTTATTTTTATCCTTATAACTATTATTATTATCGTAATAACTCTTATTTTTGTCCATATTCCTATTCTATCATCGTATTAACTCTTACTTTCATCCTTATTACTATTATTATTATCGTAATAACTCTTATTTTTATCCTTATAACTATTATTGTTATCGTAATAACTCTTATTTTTGTCCTTATTCCTATTTTATCATCGTATTAACTCTTACTTTTATCCTTATTACTATTATTATTATCGTAATAACTCTTATTTTTATCCTTATTACTATTATTATTATCGTAATAACTCTTATTTTTATACTTATTTATATTATTATTATCATTATAACTATTATTTTCAGCCATATTCCTATTTTTATTATCGTAATAACTATTATTTCTATCCTTATTACTATTATTATTATCGTAATAACTCTTATTTTTGTCCTTATTCCTATTTTATCTTCGTATTAACTCTTACTTTTATCCTTATTACTATTACTATTATCGTAATAACTCTTATTTTTATCCTTATAGCTATTATTATTATCGTAATAACTCTTATTTTTGTCCATATTCCTATTTTATCATCGTATTAACTCTTACTTTTATCCTTATTACTATTATTATTATCGTAATAACTCTTATTTTTATCCTTATTAATATTATTATTATCGTAATAACTACTACTTTCAGCCATATTCCTATTTTTATTATGTAATAACACTTATTTTTATCCTTATTTCTATTATTATTATCGTAATAACTCTTATTTTTATCCTTATAACTATTATTATTATCGTAATAACTCTTATTTTTATCCTTAGTACTATTATTATTATCGTAATAACTCTTATTTTTATCCTTATTTCTATTATTATTATCATTATAACTATTATTTTCAGCCTTATTCCTATTTTTATTATGTAATAACTCTTATTTTTATCCTTATTACTATTATTATTGTCGTAATAACTCTCATTTTTGTCCTTATTCCTATTTTATCATCGTATTAACTCTTACTTTTATCCTTATTACTATTATTATTATCGTAATAACTCTTATTTTTATCCTTATTCCTATTATTATTATCGTAATAACTCTTCTTTTTATCCTTATTTCTATTATTATTATCATTATAACTATTATTTTCAGCCATATTCCTATTTTTATTATCGTAATAACTATTATTTTTATCCTTATTACTATTATTATTATCGTAATAACTCTTATTTTTGTCCTTATTCCTATTATTATTATCATTATAACTATTATTCTGAGCCTTATTCCTATTTTTATCATGTAATAACTCTTATTTTTATCGTTGTTACTGTTATTATTATCGTAATAACTACTACTTTCAGGCATGTTCCTATTTTTATTATGTAATAACACTTATTTTTATCCTTATTTCTATTACTCTTATCGTAATAACTCTTATTTTTGTCCTTATTGTCATCATTATTATCATTATAACCATTATTTTCTGCCTTATTCCTATTTTTATTATGTAATAACTCTTATTCTTATCCTTATTTCTATTATTAATATCGTAATAACTCTTATTTTTATCCTTATTCCTATTTTATCATCGTATTAACTCTTACTTTTATCGTTATTACTATTATTATTATCGTAATAACTCTTATTTTTATCCTTATTACTATTATTATTATCATAATAACTCTTACCTTTATCCTTATTACTATTATTATTATCGTAAAAACTCTTATTTTTATCCTTATTAATATTATTATTATCGTAATAACTACTACTTTCAGCCATATTCCTATTTTTATTATGTAATAACACTTATTTTTATCCTTATTTCTATTATTATTATCGTAATAACTCTTATTTTTATCCTTATAACTATTATTATTGTCGTAATAACTCTTATTTTTGTCCTTATTCCTATTTTATCATCGTATTAACTCTTACTTTTATCCTTATTACTATTATTATTATCGTAATAACTCTTATTTTTATCCTTATTCCTATTATTATTATCGTAATAACTCTTATTTTTATCCTTATTACTATTTTATCATCGTATTAACTCTTACTTTTATCCTTATTACTATTATTATTATCGTAATAACTCTTATTTTTATCCTTATTCCTACTATTATTATCGTAATAACTCTTATTTTTATCCTTATTAGTATTATTATTATCGTAATAACTCTTACTTTTATCCTTATTACTATTATTATTATCGTAATAACTCTTATTTTTATCCATATAACTATTATTATTATCGTAATAACTCTTATTTTTATCCTTAGTACTATTATTATTATCGTAATAACTCTTATTTTTATCCTTATTTCTATTATAACTATTATTTTCAGCCATATTCCTATTTTTATTATCGTAATAACTATTATTTTTATCCTTATTACTATTATTATTATCGTAATAACTCTTATTTTTGTCCTTATTCCTATTATTATTATCATTATAACTATTATTCTGAGCCTTATTCCTATTTTTATCATGTAATAACTCTTATTTTTATCGTTGTTACTATTATTATTATCGTAATAACTACTACTTTCAGGCATGTTCCTATTTTTATTATGTAATAACACTTATTTTTATCCTTATTTCTATTACTCTTATCGTAATAACTCTTATTTTTGTCCTTATTGTCATCATTATTATCATTATAACCATTATTTTCTGCCTTATTCCTATTTTTATTATGTAATAACTCTTATTCTTATCCTTATTTCTATTATTAATATCGTAATAACTCTTATTTTTATCCTTATTCCTATTTTATCATCGTATTAACTCTTACTTTTATCGTTATTACTATTATTATTATCGTAATAACTCTTATTTTTATCCTTATTACTATTATTATTATCATAATAACTCTTACCTTTATCCTTATTACTATTATTATTATCGTAAAAACTCTTATTTTTATCCTTATTCCTATTATTATTATCGTAATAACTACTACTTTCAGCCATATTCCTATTTTTATTATGTAATAACACTTATTTTTATCCTTATTTCTATTATTATTATCGTAATAATTCTTATTTTTATCCTTATAACTATTATTATTGTCGTAATAACTCTTATTTTTGTCCTTATTCCTATTTTATCATCGTATTAACTCTTACTTTTATCCTTATTACTATTATTATTATCGTAATAACTCTTATTTTTATCCTTATTCCTATTATTATTATCGTAATAACTCTTATTTTTATCCTTATTTCTATTATTATTATCATTATAACTATTATTTTCAGCCATATTCCTATTTTTATTATCGTAATAACTATTATTTTTATCCTTATTACTATTATTATTATCGTAATAACACTTATTTTTGTCCTTATTCCTATTTTATCTTCGTATTAACTCTTACTTTTATCCTTATTACTATTATTATTATCGTAATAACTCTTATTTTTATCCTTATTCCTATTATTATTATCGCAATAACTCTTATTTTTATCCTTATTTCTATTATTATTATCATTATAACTATTATTTTCAGCCATATTCCTATTTTTATTATCGTAATAACTATTATTTTTATCCTTATTACTATTATTATTATCGTAATAACTCTTATTTTTGTCCTTATTCCTATTTTATCATCGTATTAACTCTTACTTTTATCCTTATTACTATTACTATTATCGTAATAACTCTTATTTTTATCCTTATTCCTATTATTATTATCGTAATAACTCTTATTTTTATCCTTATTTCTATTATTATTATCATTATAACTATTATTTTCAGCCATATTCCTATTTTTATTATCGTAATAACTATTATTTTTATCCTTATTACTATTATTATTATCGTAATAACTCTTATTTTTGTCCTTATTCCTATTTTATCTTCGTATTAACTCTTACTTTTATCCTTATTACTATTACTATTATCGTAATAACTCTTATTTTTATCCTTACAGCTATTATTATTATCGTAATAACTCTTATTTTTGTCCATATTCCTATTTTATCATCGTATTAACTCTTACATTTATCCTTATTACTATTATTATTATCGTAATAACTCTTATTTTTATCCTTATTAATATTATTATTATCGTAATAACTACTACTTTCAGCCATATTCCTATTTTTATTATGTAATAACACTTATTTTTATCCTTATTTCTATTATTATTATCGTAATAATTCTTATTTTTATCCTTATAACTATTATTATTGTCGTAATAACTCTTATTTTTGTCCTTATTCCTATTTTATCATCGTATTAACTCTTACTTTTATCCTTATTACTATTATTATTATCGTAATAACTCTTATTTTTATCCTTATTCCTATTATTATTATCGTAATAACTCTTATTTTTATCCTTATTTCTATTATTATTATCATTATAACTATTATTTTCAGCCATATTCCTATTTTTATTATCGTAATAACTATTATTTTTATCCTTATTACTATTATTATTATCGTAATAACACTTATTTTTGTCCTTATTCCTATTTTATCTTCGTATTAACTCTTACTTTTATCCTTATTACTATTATTATTATCGTAATAACTCTTATTTTTATCCTTATTCCTATTATTATTATCGCAATAACTCTTATTTTTATCCTTATTTCTATTATTATTATCATTATAACTATTATTTTCAGCCATATTCCTATTTTTATTATCGTAATAACTATTATTTTTATCCTTATTACTATTATTATTATCGTAATAACTCTTATTTTTGTCCTTATTCCTATTTTATCATCGTATTAACTCTTACTTTTATCCTTATTACTATTACTATTATCGTAATAACTCTTATTTTTATCCTTATTCCTATTATTATTATCGTAATAACTCTTATTTTTATCCTTATTTCTATTATTATTATCATTATAACTATTATTTTCAGCCATATTCCTATTTTTATTATCGTAATAACTATTATTTTTATCCTTATTACTATTATTATTATCGTAATAACTCTTATTTTTGTCCTTATTCCTATTTTATCTTCGTATTAACTCTTACTTTTATCCTTATTACTATTACTATTATCGTAATAACTCTTATTTTTATCCTTACAGCTATTATTATTATCGTAATAACTCTTATTTTTGTCCATATTCCTATTTTATCATCGTATTAACTCTTACATTTATCCTTATTACTATTATTATTATCGTAATAACTCTTATTTTTATCCTTATTAATATTATTATTATCGTAATAACTACTACTTTCAGCCATATTCCTATTTTTATTATGTAATAACACTTATTTTTATCCTTATTTCTATTATTATTATCGTAATAACTCTTATTTTTATCCTTATAACTATTATTATTATCGTAATAACTCTTATTTTTATCCTTAGTACTATTATTATTATCGTAATAACTCTTATTTTTATCCTTATTTCTATTATTATTATCATTATAACTATTATTTTCAGCCTTATTCCTATCTTTATTATGTAATAATACTTATTTTTATCCTTATTCCTATTTTATCGTCGTATTAACTCTTACTTTTTTCGTTATTACTATTATTATTATCGTAATAACTCTTATTTTTATCCTTATTACTATTATTATTATCATAATAACTCTTACCTTTATCCTTATTACTATTATTATTATCGTAATAACTCTTATTTTTATCCTTATTCCTATTATTATTATCGTAATAACTCTTATTTTTATCCTTATTTCTATTATTATTATCATTATAACTATTATTTTCAGCCATATTCCTATTTTTATTATCGTAATAACTATTATTTTTATCCTTATTCCTATTATTATTATCGTAATAACTCTTATTTTTATCCTTATTTCTATTATTATTATCATTATAACTATTATTTTCAGCCATATTCCTATTTTTATTATCGTAATAACTATTATTTTTATCCTTATTACTATTATTATTATCGTAATAACACTTATTTTTGTCCTTATTCCTATTTTATCTTCGTATTAACTCTTACTTTTATCCTTATTACTATTACTATTATCGTAATAACTCTTATTTTTATCCTTATAGCTATTATTATTATCGTAATAACTCTTATTTTTGTCCATATTCCTATTTTATCATCGTATTAACTCTTACTTTTATCCTTATTACTATTATTATTATCGTAATAACTCTTATTTTTATCCTTATAACTATTATTATTATCGTAATAACTCTTATTTTTGTCCTTATTCCTATTTTATCATCGTATTAACTCTTACTTTTATCCTTATTACTATTACTATTATCGTAATAACTCTTATTTTTATCCTTATAGCTATTATTATTATCGTAATAACTCTTATTTTTGTCCATATTCCTATTTTATCATCGTATTAACTCTTACTTTTATCCTTATTACTATTACTATTATCGTAATAACTCTTATTTTTATCCTTATTACTATTATTATTATCATAATAACTCTTACCTTTATCCTTATTACTATTATTATTATCGTAAAAACTCTTGTTTTTATCCTTATTAATATTATTATTATCGTAATAACTACTACTTTCAGCCATATTCCTATTTTTATTATGTAATAACACTTATTTTTATCCTTATTTCTATTATTATTATCGTAATAACTCTTATTTTTATCCTTATAACTATTATTATTGTCGTAATAACTCTTATTTTTGTCCTTATTCCTATTTTATCATCGTATTAACTCTTACTTTTATCCTTATTACTATTATTATTATCGTAATAACTCTTATTTTTATCCTTATTCCTATTATTATTATCGTAATAACTCTTATTTTTATCCTTATTTCTATTATTATTATCATTATAACTATTATTTTCAGCCATATTCCTATTTTTATTATCGTAATAACTATTATTTTTATCCTTATTACTATTATTATTATCGTAATAACACTTATTTTTGTCCTTATTCCTATTTTATCTTCGTATTAACTCTTACTTTTATCCTTATTACTATTACTATTATCGTAATAACTCTTATTTTTATCCTTATAGCTATTATTATTATCGTAATAACTCATATTTTTGTCCATATTCCCATTTTATCATCGTATTAACTCTTACTTTTATCCTTATTACTATTATTATTATCGTAATAACTCTTATTTTTATCCTTATTCCTACTATTATTATCGTAATAACTCTTATTTTTATCCTTATTTCTATTATTATTATCATTATAACTATTATTTTCAGCCATATTCCTATTTTTATTATGTAATAACTCTTATTTTTATCCTTATTGCTATTTTTATTATCGTAATAACTCTTATTTTTATCCTTATTACTATTATTATTATCGTAATAACTCTTATTTTTGTCCTTATTCCTATTTTATCATCGTATTAACTCTTACTTTTATCCTTATTACTATTACTATTATCGTAATAACTCTTATTTTTATCCTTATAGCTATTATTATTATCGTAATAACTCTTATTTTTGTCCATATTCCTATTTTATCATCGTATTAACTCTTACTTTTATCCTTATTACTATTATTATTATCGTAATAACTCTTATTTTTATCCTTATTAATATTATTATTATCGTAATAACTACTACTTTCAGCCATATTCCTATTTTTATTATGTAATAACACTCATTTTTATCCTTATTTCTATTATTATTATCGTAATAACTCTTATTTTTATCCTTATAACAATTATTATTATCGTAATAACTCTTATTTTTATCCTTATAGCTATTATTATTATCGTAATAACTCTTATTTTTGTCCATATTCCTATTTTATCATCGTATTAACTCTTACTTTTATCCTTATTACTATTATTATTATCGTAATAACTCTTATTTTTATCCTTATAACTATTATTATTATCGTAATAACTCTTATTTTTGTCCATATTCCTATTCTATCATCGTATTAACTCTTACTTTCATCCTTATTACTATTATTATTATCGTAATAACTCTTATTTTTATCCTTATAACTATTATTGTTATCGTAATAACTCTTATTTTTGTCCTTATTCCTATTTTATCATCGTATTAACTCTTACTTTTATCCTTATTACTATTATTATTATCGTAATAACTCTTATTTTTATCCTTATTACTATTATTATTATCGTAATAACTCTTATTTTTATACTTATTTATATTATTATTATCATTATAACTATTATTTTCAGCCATATTCCTATTTTTATTATCGTAATAACTATTATTTCTATCCTTATTACTATTATTATTATCGTAATAACTCTTATTTTTGTCCTTATTCCTATTTTATCTTCGTATTAACTCTTACTTTTATCCTTATTACTATTACTATTATCGTAATAACTCTTATTTTTATCCTTATAGCTATTATTATTATCGTAATAACTCTTATTTTTGTCCATATTCCTATTTTATCATCGTATTAACTCTTACTTTTATCCTTATTACTATTATTATTATCGTAATAACTCTTATTTTTATCCTTATTAATATTATTATTATCGTAATAACTACTACTTTCAGCCATATTCCTATTTTTATTATGTAATAACACTTATTTTTATCCTTATTTCTATTATTATTATCGTAATAACTCTTATTTTTATCCTTATAACTATTATTATTATCGTAATAACTCTTATTTTTATCCTTAGTACTATTATTATTATCGTAATAACTCTTATTTTTATCCTTATTTCTATTATTATTATCATTATAACTATTATTTTCAGCCTTATTCCTATTTTTATTATGTAATAACTCTTATTTTTATCCTTATTACTATTATTATTGTCGTAATAACTCTCATTTTTGTCCTTATTCCTATTTTATCATCGTATTAACTCTTACTTTTATCCTTATTACTATTATTATTATCGTAATAACTCTTATTTTTATCCTTATTCCTATTATTATTATCGTAATAACTCTTCTTTTTATCCTTATTTCTATTATTATTATCATTATAACTATTATTTTCAGCCATATTCCTATTTTTATTATCGTAATAACTATTATTTTTATCCTTATTACTATTATTATTATCGTAATAACTCTTATTTTTGTCCTTATTCCTATTATTATTATCATTATAACTATTATTCTGAGCCTTATTCCTATTTTTATCATGTGATAACTCTTATTTTTATCGTTGTTACTGTTATTATTATCGTAATAACTACTACTTTCAGGCATGTTCCTATTTTTATTATGTAATAACACTTATTTTTATCCTTATTTCTATTACTCTTATCGTAATAACTCTTATTTTTGTCCTTATTGTCATCATTATTATCATTATAACCATTATTTTCTGCCTTATTCCTATTTTTATTATGTAATAACTCTTATTCTTATCCTTATTTCTATTATTAATATCGTAATAACTCTTATTTTTATCCTTATTCCTATTTTATCATCGTATTAACTCTTACTTTTATCGTTATTACTATTATTATTATCGTAATAACTCTTATTTTTATCCTTATTACTATTATTATTATCATAATAACTCTTACCTTTATCCTTATTACTATTATTATTATCGTAAAAACTCTTATTTTTATCCTTATTAATATTATTATTATCGTAATAACTACTACTTTCAGCCATATTCCTATTTTTATTATGTAATAACACTTATTTTTATCCTTATTTCTATTATTATTATCGTAATAACTCTTATTTTTATCCTTATAACTATTATTATTGTCGTAATAACTCTTATTTTTGTCCTTATTCCTATTTTATCATCGTATTAACTCTTACTTTTATCCTTATTACTATTATTATTATCGTAATAACTCTTATTTTTATCCTTATTCCTATTATTATTATCGTAATAACTCTTATTTTTATCCTTATTTCTATTATTATTATCATTATAACTATTATTTTCAGCCATATTCCTATTTTTATTAATGTAATAACTATTATTTTTATCCTTATTACTATTATTATTATCGTAATAACACTTATTTTTGTCCTTATTCCTATTTTATCTTCGTATTAACTCTTACTTTTATCCTTATTACCATTACTATTATCGTAATAACTCTTATTTTTATCCTTATAGCTATTATTATTATCGTAATAACTCATATTTTTGTCCATATTCCTATTTTATCATCGTATTAACTCTTACTTTTATCCTTATTACTATTATTATTATCGTAATAACTCTTATTTTTATCCTTATTCCTACTATTATTATCGTAATAACTCTTATTTTTATCCTTATTAGTATTATTATTATCGTAATAACTCTTACTTTTATCCTTATTACTATTATTATTATCGTAATAACTCTTATTTTTATCCATATAACTATTATTATTATCGTAATAACTCTTATTTTTATCCTTAGTACTATTATTATTATCGTAATAACTCTTATTTTTATCCTTATTTCTATTATAACTATTATTTTCAGCCATATTCCTATTTTTATTATCGTAATAACTATTATTTTTATCCTTATTACTATTATTATTATCGTAATAACTCTTATTTTTGTCCTTATTCCTATTATTATTATCATTATAACTATTATTCTGAGCCTTATTCCTATTTTTATCATGTAATAACTCTTATTTTTATCGTTGTTACTATTATTATTATCGTAATAACTACTACTTTCAGGCATGTTCCTATTTTTATTATGTAATAACACTTATTTTTATCCTTATTTCTATTACTCTTATCGTAATAACTCTTATTTTTGTCCTTATTGTCATCATTATTATCATTATAACCATTATTTTCTGCCTTATTCCTATTTTTATTATGTAATAACTCTTATTCTTATCCTTATTTCTATTATTAATATCGTAATAACTCTTATTTTTATCCTTATTCCTATTTTATCATCGTATTAACTCTTACTTTTATCGTTATTACTATTATTATTATCGTAATAACTCTTATTTTTATCCTTATTACTATTATTATTATCATAATAACTCTTACCTTTATCCTTATTACTATTATTATTATCGTAAAAACTCTTATTTTTATCCTTATTCCTATTATTATTATCGTAATAACTACTACTTTCAGCCATATTCCTATTTTTATTATGTAATAACACTTATTTTTATCCTTATTTCTATTATTATTATCGTAATAATTCTTATTTTTATCCTTATAACTATTATTATTGTCGTAATAACTCTTATTTTTGTCCTTATTCCTATTTTATCATCGTATTAACTCTTACTTTTATCCTTATTACTATTATTATTATCGTAATAACTCTTATTTTTATCCTTATTCCTATTATTATTATCGTAATAACTCTTATTTTTATCCTTATTTCTATTATTATTATCATTATAACTATTATTTTCAGCCATATTCCTATTTTTATTATCGTAATAACTATTATTTTTATCCTTATTACTATTATTATTATCGTAATAACACTTATTTTTGTCCTTATTCCTATTTTATCTTCGTATTAACTCTTACTTTTATCCTTATTACTATTATTATTATCGTAATAACTCTTATTTTTATCCTTATTCCTATTATTATTATCGCAATAACTCTTATTTTTATCCTTATTTCTATTATTATTATCATTATAACTATTATTTTCAGCCATATTCCTATTTTTATTATCGTAATAACTATTATTTTTATCCTTATTACTATTATTATTATCGTAATAACTCTTATTTTTGTCCTTATTCCTATTTTATCATCGTATTAACTCTTACTTTTATCCTTATTACTATTACTATTATCGTAATAACTCTTATTTTTATCCTTATTCCTATTATTATTATCGTAATAACTCTTATTTTTATCCTTATTTCTATTATTATTATCATTATAACTATTATTTTCAGCCATATTCCTATTTTTATTATCGTAATAACTATTATTTTTATCCTTATTACTATTATTATTATCGTAATAACTCTTATTTTTGTCCTTATTCCTATTTTATCTTCGTATTAACTCTTACTTTTATCCTTATTACTATTACTATTATCGTAATAACTCTTATTTTTATCCTTACAGCTATTATTATTATCGTAATAACTCTTATTTTTGTCCATATTCCTATTTTATCATCGTATTAACTCTTACATTTATCCTTATTACTATTATTATTATCGTAATAACTCTTATTTTTATCCTTATTAATATTATTATTATCGTAATAACTACTACTTTCAGCCATATTCCTATTTTTATTATGTAATAACACTTATTTTTATCCTTATTTCTATTATTATTATCGTAATAACTCTTATTTTTATCCTTATAACTATTATTATTATCGTAATAACTCTTATTTTTATCCTTAGTACTATTATTATTATCGTAATAACTCTTATTTTTATCCTTATTTCTATTATTATTATCATTATAACTATTATTTTCAGCCTTATTCCTATCTTTATTATGTAATAATACTTATTTTTATCCTTATTCCTATTTTATCGTCGTATTAACTCTTACTTTTTTCGTTATTACTATTATTATTATCGTAATAACTCTTATTTTTATCCTTATTACTATTATTATTATCATAATAACTCTTACCTTTATCCTTATTACTATTATTATTATCGTAATAACTCTTATTTTTATCCTTATTCCTATTATTATTATCGTAATAACTCTTATTTTTATCCTTATTTCTATTATTATTATCATTATAACTATTATTTTCAGCCATATTCCTATTTTTATTATCGTAATAACTATTATTTTTATCCTTATTCCTATTATTATTATCGTAATAACTCTTATTTTTATCCTTATTTCTATTATTATTATCATTATAACTATTATTTTCAGCCATATTCCTATTTTTATTATCGTAATAACTATTATTTTTATCCTTATTACTATTATTATTATCGTAATAACACTTATTTTTGTCCTTATTCCTATTTTATCTTCGTATTAACTCTTACTTTTATCCTTATTACTATTACTATTATCGTAATAACTCTTATTTTTATCCTTATAGCTATTATTATTATCGTAATAACTCTTATTTTTGTCCATATTCCTATTTTATCATCGTATTAACTCTTACTTTTATCCTTATTACTATTATTATTATCGTAATAACTCTTATTTTTATCCTTATAACTATTATTATTATCGTAATAACTCTTATTTTTGTCCTTATTCCTATTTTATCATCGTATTAACTCTTACTTTTATCCTTATTACTATTATTATTATCGTAATAACTCTTATTTTTATCCTTATTACTATTATTATTATCGTAATAACTCTTATTTTTATACTTATTTATATTATTATTATCATTATAACTATTATTTTCAGCCATATTCCTATTTTTATTATGTAGTAATTCTTATTTTTATCCCTATTACTGTTATTATTATCATTATAACTATTATTTTCAGCCATATTCCTATTTTTATTATGTAATAACTCTTATTTTTATCCTTATTGCTATTTTTATTATCGTAATAACTCTTATTTTTGTCCTTATTCCTATTTTATCATCGTATTAACTCTTACTTTTATCCTTATTACTATTACTATTATCGTAATAACTCTTATTTTTATCCTTATAGCTATTATTATTATCGTAATAACTCTTATTTTTGTCCATATTCCTATTTTATCATCGTATTAACTCTTACTTTTATCCTTATTACTATTATTATTATCGTAATAACTCTTATTTTTATCCTTATTAATATTATTATTATCGTAATAACTACTACTTTCAGCCATATTCCTATTTTTATTATGTAATAACACTTATTTTTATCCTTATTTCTATTATTATTATCGTAATAACTCTTATTTTTATCCTTATAACTATTATTATTATCGTAATAACTCTTATTTTTATCCTTAGTACTATTATTATTATCGTAATAACTCTTATTTTTGTCCTTATTCCTATTTTATCATCGTATTAACTCTTACTTTTATCCTTATTACTATTACTATTATCGTAATAACTCTTATTTTTATCCTTATAGCTATTATTATTATCGTAATAACTCTTATTTTTGTCCATATTCCTATTTTATCATCGTATTAACTCTTACTTTTATCCTTATTACTATTATTATTATCGTAATAACTCTTATTTTTATCCTTATTCCTATTATTATTATCGTAATAACTCTTATTTTTATCCTTATTTCTATTATTATTATCATTATAACTATTATTTTCAGCCATATTCCTATTTTTATTATCGTAATAACTATTATTTTTATCCTTATTACTATTATTATTATCGTAATAACACTTATTTTTGTCCTTATTCCTATTTTATCTTCGTATTAACTCTTACTTTTATCCTTATTACTATTACTATTATCGTAATAACTCTTATTTTTATCCTTATAGCTATTATTATTATCGTAATAACTCTTATTTTTGTCCATATTCCTATTTTATCATCGTATTAACTCTTACTTTTATCCTTATTACTATTATTATTATCGTAATAACTCTTATTTTTATCCTTATAACTATTATTATTATCGTAATAACTCTTATTTTTGTCCTTATTCCTATTTTATCATCGTATTAACTCTTACTTTTATCCTTATTACTATTATTATTATCGTAATAACTCTTATTTTTATCCTTATTACTATTATTATTATCGTAATAACTCGTATTTTTATACTTATTTATATTATTATTATCATTATAACTATTATTTTCAGCCATATTCCTATTTTTATTATGTAATAATTCTTATTTTTATCCCTATTACTGTTATTATTATCATTATAACTATTATTTTCAGCCATATTCCTATTTTTATTATGTAATAACTCTTATTTTTATCCTTATTGCTATTTTTATTATCGTAATAACTCTTATTTTTGTCCTTATTCCTATTTTATCATCGTATTAACTCTTACTTTTATCCTTATTACTATTACTATTATCGTAATAACTCTTATTTTTATCCTTATAGCTATTATTATTATCGTAATAACTCTTATTTTTGTCCATATTCCTATTTTATCATCGTATTAACTCTTACTTTTATCCTTATTACTATTATTATTATCGTAATAACTCTTATTTTTATCCTTATTACTATTATTATTATCGTAATAACTCTTATTTTTATACTTATTTATATTATTATTATCATTTTAACTATTATTTTCAGCCATATTCCTATTTTTATTATGTAATAACTCTTATTTTTATCCCTATTACTGTTATTATTATCATTATAACTATTATTTTCAGCCATATTCCTATTTTTATTATGTAATAACTGTTATTTTTATACTTATTGCTATTTTTATTATCGTAATAACTCTTATTTTTGTCCTTATTCCTATTTTATCATCGTATTAACTCTTACTTTTATCCTTATTACTATTACTATTATCGTAATAACTCTTATTTTTATCCTTATAGCTATTATTATTATCGTAATAACTCTTATTTTTGTCCATATTCCTATTTTATCATCGTATTAACTCTTACTTTTATCCTTATTACTATTATTATTATCATAATAACTCTTATTTTTATCCTTATTACTATTATTATTATCGTAATAACTCTTATTTTTATACTTATTTATATTATTATTATCATTTTAACTATTATTTTCAGCCATATTCCTATTTTTATTATGTAATAACTCTTATTTTTATCCCTATTACTGTTATTATTATCATTATAACTATTATTTTCAGCCATATTCCTATTTTTATTATGTAATAACTGTTATTTTTATCCTTATTGCTATTTTTATTATCGTAATAACTCTTATTTTTATCCTTATTCCTATTTTATCATCGTATTAACTCTTTCTTTTATCCTTATTACTATTATTATTATCGTAATAACTCTTATTTTTATCCTTATTACTATTATTATTATCGTAATAACTCTTATTTTTATCCTTATAACTATTATAATTATCGTAATAACTCTTATTTTTGTCCTTATTCCTATTTTATCATCGTATTAACTCTTACTTTTAACCTTAGTACTATTATTATTATCGTAATAACTCTTATTTTTAGCCTTGTTTCTATTATTATTATTGTAATAACTCTTATTTTTATCCTTATTCCTATTTTTATTATGTAATAACTCTTATTTTTATCCTTATTACTATTATTATTATCGTAATAACTATTACTTTCAGCCATATTCCTATTTTTATTATGTAATAACTCTTATTTTTATCCTTATTTCTATTATTATTATCATTATAACTATTATTTTCAGCCATATTCCTACTTTTATTATGTAATAACTCTTATTTTTATCCCTATTACTGTTATTATTATCATTATAACTATTATTTTCAGCCATATTCCTATTTTTATTATGTAATAACTCTTATTTTTATCCTTATTGCTATATTTATTATCGTAATAACTCTTATTTTTATCCTTATTACTATTACTATTATCGTAATAACTCTTACTTTTATCCTTATAGCTATTATTATTATCGTAATAACTCTTATTTTTGTCCATATTCCTATTTTATCATCGTATTAACTCTTACTTTTATCCTTATTACTATTATTATTATCTTAATAACTCTTATTTTTATCCTTATTAATATTATTATTATCGTAATAACTACTACTTTCAGCCATATTCCTATTTTTATTATGTAATAACACTTATTTTTATCCTTATTTCTATTATTATTATCGTAATAACTCTTATTTTTATCCATATAACTATTATTACTATCGTAATAACTCTTATTTTTATCCTTATTCCAATTTTATCATCGTATTAACTCTTACTTTTATCGTTATTACTATTATTATTATCGTAATAACTCTTATTTTTATCCTTATTACTATTATTATTATCATAATAACTCTTACCTTTATCCTTATTACTATTATTATTATCGTAAAAACTCTTATTTTTATCCTTATTAATATTATTATTATCGTAATAACTACTACTTTCAGCCATATTCCTATTTTTATTATGTAATAACACTTATTTTTATCCTTATTTCTATTATTATTATCGTAATAACTCTTATTTTTATCCTTATAACTATTATTATTGTCGTAATAACTCTTATTTTTGTCCTTATTACTATTATTATTATCGTAATAACTCTTATTTTTGTCCTTATTCCTATTTTATCATCGTATTAACTCTTACTTTTATCCTTATTACTATTACTATTATCGTAATAACTCTTATTTTTATCCTTATAGCTATTATTATTATCGTAATAACTCTTATTTTTGTCCATATTCCTATTTTATCATCGTATTAACTCTTACTTTTATCCTTATTACTATTATTATTATCGTAATAACTCTTATTTTTATCCATATAACTATTATTATTATCGTAATAACTCTTATTTTTATCCTTAGTACTATTATTATTATCGTAATAACTCTTATTTTTATCGTTGTTACTATTATTATTATCGTAATAACTACTACTTTCAGGCATGTTCCTATTTTTATTATGTAATAACACTTATTTTTATCCTTATTTCTATTACTCTTATCGTAATAACTCTTATTTTTGTCCTTGTTGTCGTCATTATTATCATTATAACTATTATTTTCAGCCATATTCCTATTTTTATTATGTAATAACTCTTATTTTTATCCCTATTACTGTTATTATTATCATTATAACTATTATTTTCAGCCATATTCCTATTTTTATTATGTAATAACTCTTATTTTTATCCTTATTGCTATTTTTATTATCGTAATAACTCTTATTTTTGTCCTTATTCCTATTTTATCATCGTATTAACTCTTACTTTTATCCTTATTACTATTACTATTATCGTAATAACTCTTATTTTTATCCTTATAGCTATTATTATTATCGTAATAACTCTTATTTTTGTCCATATTCCTATTCTATCATCGTATTAACTCTTACTTTCATCCTTATTACTATTATTATTATCGTAATAACTCTTATTTTTATCCTTATAACTATTATTGTTATCGTAATAACTCTTATTTTTGTCCTTATTCCTATTTTATCATCGTATTAACTCTTACTTTTATCCTTATTACTATTACTATTATCGTAATAACTCTTATTTTTATCCTTATAGCTATTATTATTATCGTAATAACTCTTATTTTTATCCTTATAGCTATTATTATTATCGTAATAACTCTTATTTTTGTCCATATTCCTATTCTATCATCGTATTAACTCTTACTTTCATCCTTATTACTATTATTATTATCGTAATAACTCTTACTTTTATCCTTATTACTATTATTATTATCTTAATAACTCTTATTTTTATCCTTATTAATATTATTATTATCGTAATAACTACTACTTTCAGCCATATTCCTATTTTTATTATGTAATAACACTTATTTTTATCCTTATTTCTATTATTATTATCGTAATAACTCTTATTTTTATCCATATAACTATTATTACTATCGTAATAACTCTTATTTTTATCCTTATTCCAATTTTATCATCGTATTAACTCTTACTTTTATCGTTATTACTATTATTATTATCGTAATAACTCTTATTTTTATCCTTATTACTATTATTATTATCATAATAACTCTTACCTTTATCCTTATTACTATTATTATTATCGTAAAAACTCTTATTTTTATCCTTATTAATATTATTATTATCGTAATAACTACTACTTTCAGCCATATTCCTATTTTTATTATGTAATAACACTTATTTTTATCCTTATTTCTATTATTATTATCGTAATAACTCTTATTTTTATCCTTATAACTATTATTATTGTCGTAATAACTCTTATTTTTGTCCTTATTACTATTATTATTATCGTAATAACTCTTATTTTTGTCCTTATTCCTATTTTATCATCGTATTAACTCTTACTTTTATCCTTATTACTATTACTATTATCGTAATAACTCTTATTTTTATCCTTATAGCTATTATTATTATCGTAATAACTCTTATTTTTGTCCATATTCCTATTTTATCATCGTATTAACTCTTACTTTTATCCTTATTACTATTATTATTATCGTAATAACTCTTATTTTTATCCATATAACTATTATTATTATCGTAATAACTCTTATTTTTATCCTTAGTACTATTATTATTATCGTAATAACTCTTATTTTTATCGTTGTTACTATTATTATTATCGTAATAACTACTACTTTCAGGCATGTTCCTATTTTTATTATGTAATAACACTTATTTTTATCCTTATTTCTATTACTCTTATCGTAATAACTCTTATTTTTGTCCTTGTTGTCGTCATTATTATCATTATAACTATTATTTTCAGCCATATTCCTATTTTTATTATGTAATAACTCTTATTTTTATCCCTATTACTGTTATTATTATCATTATAACTATTATTTTCAGCCATATTCCTATTTTTATTATGTAATAACTCTTATTTTTATCCTTATTGCTATTTTTATTATCGTAATAACTCTTATTTTTGTCCTTATTCCTATTTTATCATCGTATTAACTCTTACTTTTATCCTTATTACTATTACTATTATCGTAATAACTCTTATTTTTATCCTTATAGCTATTATTATTATCGTAATAACTCTTATTTTTGTCCATATTCCTATTCTATCATCGTATTAACTCTTACTTTCATCCTTATTACTATTATTATTATCGTAATAACTCTTATTTTTATCCTTATAACTATTATTGTTATCGTAATAACTCTTATTTTTGTCCTTATTCCTATTTTATCATCGTATTAACTCTTACTTTTATCCTTATTACTATTACTATTATCGTAATAACTCTTATTTTTATCCTTATAGCTATTATTATTATCGTAATAACTCTTATTTTTGTCCATATTCCTATTTTATCATCGTATTAACTCTTACTTTTATCCTTATTACTATTATTATTATCGTAATAACTCTTATTTTTATCCATATAACTATTATTATTATCGTAATAACTCTTATTTTTATCCTTAGTACTATTATTATTATCGTAATAACTCTTATTTTTATCGTTGTTACTATTATTATTATCGTAATAACTACTACTTTCAGGCATGTTCCTATTTTTATTATGTAATAACACTTATTTTTATCCTTATTTCTATTACTCTTATCGTAATAACTCTTATTTTTGTCCTTGTTGTCGTCATTATTATCATTATAACTATTATTTTCAGCCATATTCCTATTTTTATTATGTAATAACTCTTATTTTTATCCCTATTACTGTTATTATTATCATTATAACTATTATTTTCAGCCATATTCCTATTTTTATTATGTAATAACTCTTATTTTTATCCTTATTGCTATTTTTATTATCGTAATAACTCTTATTTTTGTCCTTATTCCTATTTTATCATCGTATTAACTCTTACTTTTATCCTTATTACTATTACTATTATCGTAATAACTCTTATTTTTATCCTTATAGCTATTATTATTATCGTAATAACTCTTATTTTTGTCCATATTCCTATTCTATCATCGTATTAACTCTTACTTTCATCCTTATTACTATTATTATTATCGTAATAACTCTTATTTTTATCCTTATAACTATTATTGTTATCGTAATAACTCTTATTTTTGTCCTTATTCCTATTTTATCATCGTATTAACTCTTACTTTTATCCTTATTACTATTATTATTATCGTAATAACTCTTATTTTCATCCTTATTACTATTATTATTATCGTAATAACTCTTATTTTTATACTTATTTATATTATTATTATCATTATAACTATTATTTTCAGCCATATTCCTATTTTTATTATCGTAATAACTATTATTTCTATCCTTATTACTATTATTATTATCGTAATAACTCTTATTTTTGTCCTTATTCCTATTTTATCTTCGTATTAACTCTTACTTTTATCCTTATTACTATTACTATTATCGTAATAACTCTTATTTTTATCCTTATAGCTATTATTATTATCGTAATAACTCTTATTTTTGTCCATATTCCTATTTTATCATCGTATTAACTCTTACTTTTATCCTTATTACTATTATTATTATCGTAATAACTCTTATTTTTATCCTTATTAATATTATTATTATCGTAATAACTACTACTTTCAGCCATATTCCTATTTTTATTATGTAATAACACTTATTTTTATCCTTATTTCTATTATTATTATCGTAATAACTCTTATTTTTATCCTTATAACTATTATTATTATCGTAATAACTCTTATTTTTATCCTTATTCCTATTTTATCATCGTATTAACTCTTACTTTTATCCTTATTACTATTATTATTATCGTAATAACTCTTATTTTTATCCTTATTACTATTATTATTATCATAATAACTCTTACCTTTATCCTTATTACTATTATTATTATCGTAAAAACTCTTATTTTTATCCTTATTAATATTATTATTATCGTAATAACTACTACTTTCAGCCATATTCCTATTTTTATTATGTAATAACACTTATTTTTATCCTTATTTCTATTATTATTATCGTAATAACTCTTATTTTTATCCTTATAACTATTATTATTGTCGTAATAACTCTTATTTTTGTCCTTATTCCTATTTTATCATCGTATTAACTCTTACTTTTATCCTTATTACTATTATTATTATCGTAATAACTCTTATTTTTATCCTTATTCCTATTATTATTATCGTAATAACTCTTATTTTTATCCTTATTTCTATTATTATTATCATTATAACTATTATTTTCAGCCATATTCCTATTTTTATTAATGTAATAACTATTATTTTTATCCTTATTACTATTATTATTATCGTAATAACACTTATTTTTGTCCTTATTCCTATTTTATCTTCGTATTAACTCTTACTTTTATCCTTATTACCATTACTATTATCGTAATAACTCTTATTTTTATCCTTATAGCTATTATTATTATCGTAATAACTCATATTTTTGTCCATATTCCTATTTTATCATCGTATTAACTCTTACTTTTATCCTTATTACTATTATTATTATCGTAATAACTCTTATTTTTATCCTTATTCCTACTATTATTATCGTAATAACTCTTATTTTTATCCTTATTAGTATTATTATTATCGTAATAACTCTTACTTTTATCCTTATTACTATTATTATTATCGTAATAACTCTTATTTTTATCCATATAACTATTATTATTATCGTAATAACTCTTATTTTTATCCTTAGTACTATTATTATTATCGTAATAACTCTTATTTTTATCCTTATTTCTATTATAACTATTATTTTCAGCCATATTCCTATTTTTATTATCGTAATAACTATTATTTTTATCCTTATTTCTATTATAACTATTATTTTCAGCCATATTCCTATTTTTATTATCGTAATAACTATTATTTTTATCCTTATTACTATTATTATTATCGTAATAACTCTTATTTTTGTCCTTATTCCTATTATTATTATCATTATAACTATTATTCTGAGCCTTATTCCTATTTTTATCATGTAATAACTCTTATTTTTATCGTTGTTACTATTATTATTATCGTAATAACTACTACTTTCAGGCATGTTCCTATTTTTATTATGTAATAACACTTATTTTTATCCTTATTTCTATTACTCTTATCGTAATAACTCTTATTTTTGTCCTTATTGTCATCATTATTATCATTATAACCATTATTTTCTGCCTTATTCCTATTTTTATTATGTAATAACTCTTATTCTTATCCTTATTTCTATTATTAATATCGTAATAACTCTTATTTTTATCCTTATTCCTATTTTATCATCGTATTAACTCTTACTTTTATCGTTATTACTATTATTATTATCGTAATAACTCTTATTTTTATCCTTATTACTATTATTATTATCATAATAACTCTTACCTTTATCCTTATTACTATTATTATTATCGTAAAAACTCTTATTTTTATCCTTATTCCTATTATTATTATCGTAATAACTACTACTTTCAGCCATATTCCTATTTTTATTATGTAATAACACTTATTTTTATCCTTATTTCTATTATTATTATCGTAATAATTCTTATTTTTATCCTTATAACTATTATTATTGTCGTAATAACTCTTATTTTTGTCCTTATTCCTATTTTATCATCGTATTAACTCTTACTTTTATCCTTATTACTATTATTATTATCGTAATAACTCTTATTTTTATCCTTATTCCTATTATTATTATCGTAATAACTCTTATTTTTATCCTTATTTCTATTATTATTATCATTATAACTATTATTTTCAGCCATATTCCTATTTTTATTAATGTAATAACTATTATTTTTATCCTTATTACTATTATTATTATCGTAATAACACTTATTTTTGTCCTTATTCCTATTTTATCTTCGTATTAACTCTTACTTTTATCCTTATTACCATTACTATTATCGTAATAACTCTTATTTTTATCCTTATAGCTATTATTATTATCGTAATAACTCTTATTTTTGTCCATATTCCTATTTTATCATCGTATTAACTCTTACATTTATCCTTATTACTATTATTATTATCGTAATAACTCTTATTTTTATCCTTATTAATATTATTATTATCGTAATAACTACTACTTTCAGCCATATTCCTATTTTTATTATGTAATAACACTTATTTTTATCCTTATTTCTATTATTATTATCGTAATAACTCTTATTTTTATCCTTATAACTATTATTATTATCGTAATAACTCTTATTTTTATCCTTAGTACTATTATTATTATCGTAATAACTCTTATTTTTATCCTTATTTCTATTATTATTATCATTATAACTATTATTTTCAGCCTTATTCCTATCTTTATTATGTAATAATACTTATTTTTATCCTTATTCCTATTTTATCGTCGTATTAACTCTTACTTTTTTCGTTATTACTATTATTATTATCGTAATAACTCTTATTTTTATCCTTATTACTATTATTATTATCATAATAACTCTTACCTTTATCCTTATTACTATTATTATTATCGTAATAACTCTTATTTTTATCCTTATTCCTATTATTATTATCGTAATAACTCTTATTTTTATCCTTATTTCTATTATTATTATCATTATAACTATTATTTTCAGCCATATTCCTATTTTTATTATCGTAATAACTATTATTTTTATCCTTATTCCTATTATTATTATCGTAATAACTCTTATTTTTATCCTTATTTCTATTATTATTATCATTATAACTATTATTTTCAGCCATATTCCTATTTTTATTATCGTAATAACTATTATTTTTATCCTTATTACTATTATTATTATCGTAATAACACTTATTTTTGTCCTTATTCCTATTTTATCTTCGTATTAACTCTTACTTTTATCCTTATTACTATTACTATTATCGTAATAACTCTTATTTTTATCCTTATAGCTATTATTATTATCGTAATAACTCTTATTTTTGTCCATATTCCTATTTTATCATCGTATTAACTCTTACTTTTATCCTTATTACTATTATTATTATCGTAATAACTCTTATTTTTATCCTTATAACTATTATTATTATCGTAATAACTCTTATTTTTGTCCTTATTCCTATTTTATCATCGTATTAACTCTTACTTTTATCCTTATTACTATTATTATTATCGTAATAACTCTTATTTTTATCCTTATTACTATTATTATTATCGTAATAACTCTTATTTTTATACTTATTTATATTATTATTATCATTATAACTATTATTTTCAGCCATATTCCTATTTTTATTATGTAATAACTCTTATTTTTATCCTTATTGCTATTTTTATTATCGTAATAACTCTTATTTTTGTCCTTATTCCTATTTTATCATCGTATTAACTCTTACTTTTATCCTTATTACTATTACTATTATCGTAATAACTCTTATTTTTATCCTTATAGCTATTATAATTATCGTAATAACTCTTATTTTTGTCCATATTCCTATTTTATCATCGTATTAACTCTTACTTTTATCCTTATTACTATTATTATTATCGTAATAACTCTTATTTTTATCCTTATTAATATTATTATTATCGTAATAACTACTACTTTCAGCCATATTCCTATTTTTATTATGTAATAACACTTATTTTTATCCTTATTTCTATTATTATTATCGTAATAACTCTTATTTTTATCCTTATAACTATTATTATTATCGTAATAACTCTTATTTTTATCCTTAGTACTATTATTATTATCGTAATAACTCTTATTTTTGTCCTTATTCCTATTTTATCATCGTATTAACTCTTACTTTTATCCTTATTACTATTACTATTATCGTAATAACTCTTATTTTTATCCTTATAGCTATTATTATTATCGTAATAACTCTTATTTTTGTCCATATTCCTATTTTATCATCGTATTAACTCTTACTTTTATCCTTATTACTATTATTATTATCGTAATAACTCTTATTTTTATCCTTATTCCTATTATTATTATCGTAATAACTCTTATTTTTATCCTTATTTCTATTATTATTATCATTATAACTATTATTTTCAGCCATATTCCTATTTTTATTATCGTAATAACTATTATTTTTATCCTTATTACTATTATTATTATCGTAATAACACTTATTTTTGTCCTTATTCCTATTTTATCTTCGTATTAACTCTTACTTTTATCCTTATTACTATTACTATTATCGTAATAACTCTTATTTTTATCCTTATAGCTATTATTATTATCGTAATAACTCTTATTTTTGTCCATATTCCTATTTTATCATCGTATTAACTCTTACTTTTATCCTTATTACTATTATTATTATCGTAATAACTCTTATTTTTATCCTTATAACTATTATTATTATCGTAATAACTCTTATTTTTGTCCTTATTCCTATTTTATCATCGTATTAACTCTTACTTTTATCCTTATTACTATTATTATTATCGTAATAACTCTTATTTTTATCCTTATTACTATTATTATTATCGTAATAACTCGTATTTTTATACTTATTTATATTATTATTATCATTATAACTATTATTTTCAGCCATATTCCTATTTTTATTATGTAATAATTCTTATTTTTATCCCTATTACTGTTATTATTATCATTATAACTATTATTTTCAGCCATATTCCTATTTTTATTATGTAATAACTGTTATTTTTATCCTTATTGCTATTTTTATTATCGTAATAACTCTTATTTTTATCCTTATTCCTATTTTATCATCGTATTAACTCTTTCTTTTTATCCTTATTACTATTATTATTATCGTAATAACTCTTATTTTTATCCTTATTACTATTATTATTATCGTAATAACTCTTATTTTTATCCTTATAACTATTATAATTATCGTAATAACTCTTATTTTTGTCCTTATTCCTATTTTATCATCGTATTAACTCTTACTTTTAACCTTAGTACTATTATTATTATCGTAATAACTCTTATTTTTAGCCTTGTTTCTATTATTATTATTGTAATAACTCTTATTTTTATCCTTATTCCTATTTTTATTATGTAATAACTCTTATTTTTATCCTTATTACTATTATTATTATCGTAATAACTATTACTTTCAGCCATATTCCTATTTTTATTATGTAATAACTCTTATTTTTATCCTTATTTCTATTATTATTATCATTATAACTATTATTTTCAGCCATATTCCTACTTTTATTATGTAATAACTCTTATTTTTATCCCTATTACTGTTATTATTATCATTATAACTATTATTTTCAGCCATATTCCTATTTTTATTATGTAATAACTCTTATTTTTATCCTTATTGCTATATTTATTATCGTAATAACTCTTATTTTTATCCTTATTACTATTACTATTATCGTAATAACTCTTACTTTTATCCTTATAGCTATTATTATTATCGTAATAACTCTTATTTTTGTCCATATTCCTATTTTATCATCGTATTAACTCTTACTTTTATCCTTATTACTATTATTATTATCTTAATAACTCTTATTTTTATCCTTATTAATATTATTATTATCGTAATAACTACTACTTTCAGCCATATTCCTATTTTTATTATGTAATAACACTTATTTTTATCCTTATTTCTATTATTATTATCGTAATAACTCTTATTTTTATCCATATAACTATTATTACTATCGTAATAACTCTTATTTTTATCCTTATTCCAATTTTATCATCGTATTAACTCTTACTTTTATCGTTATTACTATTATTATTATCGTAATAACTCTTATTTTTATCCGTATTACTATTATTATTATCATAATAACTCTTACCTTTATCCTTATTACTATTATTATTATCGTAAAAACTCTTATTTTTATCCTTATTAATATTATTATTATCGTAATAACTACTACTTTCAGCCATATTCCTATTTTTATTATGTAATAACACTTATTTTTATCCTTATTTCTATTATTATTATCGTAATAACTCTTATTTTTATCCTTATAACTATTATTATTGTCGTAATAACTCTTATTTTTGTCCTTATTACTATTATTATTATCGTAATAACTCTTATTTTTGTCCTTATTCCTATTTTATCATCGTATTAACTCTTACTTTTATCCTTATTACTATTACTATTATCGTAATAACTCTTATTTTTATCCTTATAGCTATTATTATTATCGTAATAACTCTTATTTTTGTCCATATTCCTATTTTATCATCGTATTAACTCTTACTTTTATCCTTATTACTATTATTATTATCGTAATAACTCTTATTTTTATCCATATAACTATTATTATTATCGTAATAACTCTTATTTTTATCCTTAGTACTATTATTATTATCGTAATAACTCTTATTTTTATCGTTGTTACTATTATTATTATCGTAATAACTACTACTTTCAGGCATGTTCCTATTTTTATTATGTAATAACACTTATTTTTATCCTTATTTCTATTACTCTTATCGTAATAACTCTTATTTTTGTCCTTATTGTCATCATTATTATCATTATAACTATTATTTTCAGCCATATTCCTATTTTTATTATGTAATAACTCTTATTTTTATCCCTATTACTGTTATTATTATCATTATAACTATTATTTTCAGCCATATTCCTATTTTTATTATGTAATAACTCTTATTTTTATCCTTATTGCTATTTTTATTATCGTAATAACTCTTATTTTTGTCCTTATTCCTATTTTATCATCGTATTAACTCTTACTTTTATCCTTATTACTATTACTATTATCGTAATAACTCTTATTTTTATCCTTATAGCTATTATTATTATCGTAATAACTCTTATTTTTGTCCATATTCCTATTCTATCATCGTATTAACTCTTACTTTCATCCTTATTACTATTATTATTATCGTAATAACTCTTATTTTTATCCTTATAACTATTATTGTTATCGTAATAACTCTTATTTTTGTCCTTATTCCTATTTTATCATCGTATTAACTCTTACTTTTATCCTTATTACTATTATTATTATCGTAATAACTCTTATTTTTATCCTTATTACTATTATTATTATCGTAATAACTCTTATTTTTATACTTATTTATATTATTATTATCATTATAACTATTATTTTCAGCCATATTCCTATTTTTATTATCGTAATAACTATTATTTCTATCCTTATTACTATTATTATTATCGTAATAACTCTTATTTTTGTCCTTATTCCTATTTTATCTTCGTATTAACTCTTACTTTTATCCTTATTACTATTACTATTATCGTAATAACTCTTATTTTTATCCTTATAGCTATTATTATTATCGTAATAACTCTTATTTTTGTCCATATTCCTATTTTATCATCGTATTAACTCTTACTTTTATCCTTATTACTATTATTATTATCGTAATAACTCTTATTTTTATCCTTATTAATATTATTATTATCGTAATAACTACTACTTTCAGCCATATTCCTATTTTTATTATGTAATAACACTTATTTTTATCCTTATTTCTATTATTATTATCGTAATAACTCTTATTTTTATCCTTATAACTATTATTATTATCGTAATAACTCTTATTTTCATCCTTATAGCTATTATTATTATCGTAATAACTCTTATTTTTGTCCATATTCCTATTTTATCATCGTATTAACTCTTACTTTTATCCTTATTACTATTATTATTATCGTAATAACTCTTATTTTTATCCTTATTAATATTATTATTATCGTAATAACTACTACTTTCAGCCATATTCCTATTTTTATTATGTAATAACACTTATTTTTATCCTTATTTCTATTATTATTATCGTAATAACTCTTATTTTTATCCTTATAACTATTATTATTATCGTAATAACTCTTATTTTTATCCTTAGTACTATTATTATTATCGTAATAACTCTTATTTTTATCCTTATTTCTATTATTATTATCATTATAACTATTATTTTCAGCCTTATTCCTATTTTTATTATGTAATAACTCTTATTTTTATCCTTATTACTATTATTATTGTCGTAATAACTCTCATTTTTGTCCTTATTCCTATTTTATCATCGTATTAACTCTTACTTTTATCCTTATTACTATTATTATTATCGTAATAACTCTTATTTTTATCCTTATTCCTATTATTATTATCGTAATAACTCTTCTTTTTATCCTTATTTCTATTATTATTATCATTATAACTATTATTTTCAGCCATATTCCTATTTTTATTATCGTAATAACTATTATTTTTATCCTTATTACTATTATTATTATCGTAATAACTCTTATTTTTGTCCTTATTCCTATTATTATTATCATTATAACTATTATTCTGAGCCTTATTCCTATTTTTATCATGTAATAACTCTTATTTTTATCGTTGTTACTATTATTATTATCGTAATAACTACTACTTTCAGGCATGTTCCTATTTTTATTATGTAATAACACTTATTTTTATCCTTATTTCTATTACTCTTATCGTAATAACTCTTATTTTTGTCCTTATTGTCATCATTATTATCATTATAACCATTATTTTCTGCCTTATTCCTATTTTTATTATGTAATAACTCTTATTCTTATCCTTATTTCTATTATTAATATCGTAATAACTCTTATTTTTATCCTTATTCCTATTTTATCATCGTATTAACTCTTACTTTTATCGTTATTACTATTATTATTATCGTAATAACTCTTATTTTTATCCTTATTACTATTATTATTATCATAATAACTCTTACCTTTATCCTTATTACTATTATTATTATCGTAAAAACTCTTATTTTTATCCTTATTAATATTATTATTATCGTAATAACTACTACTTTCAGCCATATTCCTATTTTTATTATGTAATAACACTTATTTTTATCCTTATTTCTATTATTATTATCGTAATAACTCTTATTTTTATCCTTATAACTATTATTATTGTCGTAATAACTCTTATTTTTGTCCTTATTCCTATTTTATCATCGTATTAACTCTTACTTTTATCCTTATTACTATTATTATTATCGTAATAACTCTTATTTTTATCCTTATTCCTATTATTATTATCGTAATAACTCTTATTTTTATCCTTATTTCTATTATTATTATCATTATAACTATTATTTTCAGCCATATTCCTATTTTTATTAATGTAATAACTATTATTTTTATCCTTATTACTATTATTATTATCGTAATAACACTTATTTTTGTCCTTATTCCTATTTTATCTTCGTATTAACTCTTACTTTTATCCTTATTACCATTACTATTATCGTAATAACTCTTATTTTTATCCTTATAGCTATTATTATTATCGTAATAACTCATATTTTTGTCCATATTCCTATTTTATCATCGTATTAACTCTTACTTTTATCCTTATTACTATTATTATTATCGTAATAACTCTTATTTTTATCCTTATTCCTACTATTATTATCGCAATAACTCTTATTTTTATCCTTATTTCTATTATTATTATCATTATAACTATTATTTTCAGCCATATTCCTATTTTTATTATCGTAATAACTATTATTTTTATCCTTATTACTATTATTATTATCGTAATAACTCTTATTTTTGTCCTTATTCCTATTTTATCATCGTATTAACTCTTACTTTTATCCTTATTACTATTACTATTATCGTAATAACTCTTATTTTTATCCTTATTCCTATTATTATTATCGTAATAACTCTTATTTTTATCCTTATTTCTATTATTATTATCATTATAACTATTATTTTCAGCCATATTCCTATTTTTATTATCGTAATAACTATTATTTTTATCCTTATTACTATTATTATTATCGTAATAACACTTATTTTTGTCCTTATTCCTATTTTATCTTCGTATTAACTCTTACTTTTATCCTTATTACTATTACTATTATCGTAATAACTCTTATTTTTATCCTTATAGCTATTATTATTATCGTAATAACTCTTATTTTTGTCCATATTCCTATTTTATCATCGTATTAACTCTTACTTTTATCCTTATTACTATTATTATTATCGTAATAACTCTTATTTTTATCCTTATAACTATTATTATTATCGTAATAACTCTTATTTTTGTCCTTATTCCTATTTTATCATCGTATTAACTCTTACTTTTATCCTTATTACTATTATTATTATCGTAATAACTCTTATTTTTATCCTTATTACTATTATTATTATCGTAATAACTCTTATTTTTATACTTATTTATATTATTATTATCATTATAACTATTATTTTCAGCCATATTCCTATTTTTATTATGTAATAATTCTTATTTTTATCCCTATTACTGTTATTATTATCATTATAACTATTATTTTCAGCCATATTCCTATTTTTATTATGTAATAACTCTTATTTTTATCCTTATTGCTATTTTTATTATCGTAATAACTCTTATTTTTGTCCTTATTCCTATTTTATCATCGTATTAACTCTTACTTTTATCCTTATTACTATTACTATTATCGTAATAACTCTTATTTTTATCCTTATAGCTATTATTATTATCGTAATAACTCTTATTTTTGTCCATATTCCTATTTTATCATCGTATTAACTCTTACTTTTATCCTTATTACTATTATTATTATCGTAATAACTCTTATTTTTATCCTTATTAATATTATTATTATCGTAATAACTACTACTTTCAGCCATATTCCTATTTTTATTATGTAATAACACTTATTTTTATCCTTATTTCTATTATTATTATCGTAATAACTCTTATTTTTATCCTTATAACTATTATTATTATCGTAATAACTCTTATTTTTATCCTTAGTACTATTATTATTATCGTAATAACTCTTATTTTTATCCTTATTTCTATTATTATTATCATTATAACTATTATTTTCAGCCTTATTCCTATCTTTATTATGTAATAACACTTATTTTTATCCTTATTCCTATTTTATCGTCGTATTAACTCTTACTTTTTTCGTTATTACTATTATTATTATCGTAATAACTCTTATTTTTATCCTTATTACTATTACTATTATCATAATAACTCTTACCTTTATCCTTATTACTATTATTATTATCGTAAAAACTCTTATTTTTATCCTTATTAATATTATTATTATCGTAATAACTACTACTTTCAGCCATATTCCTATTTTTATTATGTAATAACACTTATTTTTATCCTTATTTCTATTATTATTATCGTAATAACTCTTATTTTTATCCTTATAACTATTATTATTGTCGTAATAACTCTTATTTTTGTCCTTATTCCTATTTTATCATCGTATTAACTGTTACTTTTATCCTTATTACTATTATTATTATCGTAATAACTCTTATTTTTATCCTTATTCCTATTATTATTATCGTAATAACTCTTATTTTTATCCTTATTTCTATTATTATTATCATTATAACTATTATTTTCAGCCATATTCCTATTTTTATTATCGTAATAACTATTATTTTTATCCTTATTACTATTATTATTATCGTAATAACACTTATTTTTGTCCTTATTCCTATTTTATCTTCGTATTAACTCTTACTTTTATCCTTATTACTATTACTATTATCGTAATAACTCTTATTTTTATCCTTATAGCTATTATTATTATCGTAATAACTCTTATTTTTGTCCATATTCCTATTTTATCATCGTATTAACTCTTACTTTTATCCTTATTACTATTATTATTATCGTAATAACTCTTATTTTTATCCTTATAACTATTATTATTATCGTAATAACTCTTATTTTTGTCCTTATTCCTATTTTATCATCGTATTAACTCTTACTTTTATCCTTATTACTATTATTATTATCGTAATAACTCTTATTTTTATCCTTATTACTATTATTATTATCGTAATAACTCTTATTTTTATACTTATTTATATTATTATTATCATTATAACTATTATTTTCAGCCATATTCCTATTTTTATTATGTAATAATTCTTATTTTTATCCCTATTACTGTTATTATTATCATTATAACTATTATTTTCAGCCATATTCCTATTTTTATTATGTAATAACTCTTATTTTTATCCTTATTGCTATTTTTATTATCGTAATAACTCTTATTTTTGTCCTTATTCCTATTTTATCATCGTATTAACTCTTACTTTTATCCTTATTACTATTACTATTATCGTAATAACTCTTATTTTTATCCTTATAGCTATTATTATTATCGTAATAACTCTTATTTTTGTCCATATTCCTATTTTATCATCGTATTAACTCTTACTTTTATCCTTATTACTATTATTATTATCGTAATAACTCTTATTTTTATCCTTATTACTATTATTATTATCGTAATAACTCTTATTTTTATACTTATTTATATTATTATTATCATTTTAACTATTATTTTCAGCCATATTCCTATTTTTATTATGTAATAACTCTTATTTTTATCCCTATTACTGTTATTATTATCATTATAACTATTATTTTCAGCCATATTCCTATTTTTATTATGTAATAACTGTTATTTTTATCCTTATTGCTATTTTTATTATCGTAATAACTCTTATTTTTATCCTTATTCCTATTTTATCATCGTATTAACTCTTTCTTTTATCCTCATTACTATTATTATTATCGTAATAACTCTTATTTTTATACTTATTTATATTATTATTATCATTTTAACTATTATTTTCAGCCATATTCCTATTTTTATTATGTAATAACTCTTATTTTTATCCCTATTACTGTTATTATTATCATTATAACTATTATTTTCAGCCATATTCCTATTTTTATTACGTAATAACTGTTATTTTTATCCTTATTGCTATTTTTATTATCGTAATAACTCTTATTTTTATCCTTATTCCTATTTTATCATCGAATTAACTCTTTCTTTTATCCTTATTACTATTATTATTATCGTAATAACTCTTATTTTTATCCTTATTACTATTATTATTATCGTAATAACTCTTATTTTTATCCTTATAACTATTATAATTATCGTAATAACTCTTATTTTTGTCCTTATTCCTATTTTATCATCGTATTAACTCTTACTTTTAACCTTAGTACTATTATTATTATCGTAATAACTCTTATTTTTAGCCTTGTTTCTATTATTATTATTGTAATAACTCTTATTTTTATCCTTATTCCTATTTTTATTATGTAATAACTCTTATTTTTATCCTTATTACTATTATTATTATCGTAATAACTATTACTTTCAGCCATATTCCTATTTTTATTATGTAATAACTCTTATTTTTATCCTTATTTCTATTATTATTATCATTATAACTATTATTTTCAGCCATATTCCTACTTTTATTATGTAATAACTCTTATTTTTATCCCTATTACTGTTATTATTATCATTATAACTATTATTTTCAGCCATATTCCTATTTTTATTATGTAATAACTCTTATTTTTATCCTTATTGCTATATTTATTATCGTAATAACTCTTATTTTTATCCTTATTACTATTACTATTATCGTAATAACTCTTACTTTTATCCTTATAGCTATTATTATTATCGTAATAACTCTTATTTTTGTCCATATTCCTATTTTATCATCGTATTAACTCTTACTTTTATCCTTATTACTATTATTATTATCTTAATAACTCTTATTTTTATCCTTATTAATATTATTATTATCGTAATAACTACTACTTTCAGCCATATTCCTATTTTTATTATGTAATAACACTTATTTTTATCCTTATTTCTATTATTCTTATCGTAATAACTCTTATTTTTATCCTTATAACTATTATAATTATCGTAATAACTCTTATTTTTGTCCTTATTCCTATTTTATCATCGTATTAACTCTTACTTTTAACCTTAGTACTATTATTATTATCGTAATAACTCTTATTTTTAGCCTTGTTTCTATTATTATTATTGTAATAACTCTTATTTTTATCCTTATTCCTATTTTTATTATGTAATAACTCTTATTTTTATCCTTATTACTATTATTATTATCGTAATAACTATTACTTTCAGCCATATTCCTATTTTTATTATGTAATAACTCTTATTTTTATCCTTATTTCTATTATTATTATCATTATAACTATTATTTTCAGCCATATTCCTACTTTTATTATGTAATAACTCTTATTTTTATCCCTATTACTGTTATTATTATCATTATAACTATTATTTTCAGCCATATTCCTATTTTTATTATGTAATAACTCTTATTTTTATCCTTATTGCTATATTTATTATCGTAATAACTCTTATTTTTATCCTTATTACTATTACTATTATCGTAATAACTCTTACTTTTATCCTTATAGCTATTATTATTATCGTAATAACTCTTATTTTTGTCCATATTCCTATTTTATCATCGTATTAACTCTTACTTTTATCCTTATTACTATTATTATTATCTTAATAACTCTTATTTTTATCCTTATTAATATTATTATTATCGTAATAACTACTACTTTCAGCCATATTCCTATTTTTATTATGTAATAACACTTATTTTTATCCTTATTTCTATTATTATTATCGTAATAACTCTTATTTTTATCCATATAACTATTATTATTATCGTAATAACTCTTATTTTTATCCTTATTCCAATTTTATCATCGTATTAACTCTTACTTTTATCGTTATTACTATTATTATTATCGTAATAACTCTTATTTTTATCCTTATTACTATTATTATTATCATAATAACTCTTACCTTTATCCTTATTACTATTATTATTATCGTAAAAACTCTTATTTTTATCCTTATTAATATTATTATTATCGTAATAACTACTACTTTCAGCCATATTCCTATTTTTATTATGTAATAACACTTATTTTTATCCTTATTTCTATTATTATTATCGTAATAACTCTTATTTTTATCCTTATAACTATTATTATTGTCGTAATAACTCTTATTTTTGTCCTTATTACTATTATTATTATCGTAATAACTCTTATTTTTGTCCTTATTCCTATTTTATCATCGTATTAACTCTTACTTTTATCCTTATTACTATTACTATTATCGTAATAACTCTTATTTTTATCCTTATAGCTATTATTATTATCGTAATAACTCTTATTTTTGTCCATATTCCTATTTTATCATCGTATTAACTCTTACTTTTATCCTTATTACTATTATTATTATCGTAATAACTCTTACTTTTATCCATATAACTATTATTATTATCGTAATAACTCTTATTTTTATCCTTAGTACTATTATTGTTATCGTAATAACTCTTATTTTTATCGTTGTTACTATTATTATTATCGTAATAACTACTACTTTCAGGCATGTTCCTATTTTTATTATGTAATAACACTTATTTTTATCCTTATTTCTATTACTCTTATCGTAATAACTCTTATTTTTGTCCTTATTGTCATCATTATTATCATTATAACCATTATTTTCTGCCTTATTCCTATTTTTATTATGTAATAACTCTTACTCTTATCCTTATTTCTATTATTAATATCGTAATAACTCTTATTTTTATCCTTATTCCTATTTTATCATCGTATTAACTCTACCTTTTATCGTTATTACTATTATTATTATCGTAATAACTCTTATTTTTATCCTTATTACTATTATTATTATCATAATAACTCTTACCTTTATCCTTATTACTATTATTATTATCGTAAAAACTCTTATTTTTATCCTTATTAATATTATTATTATCGTAATAACTACTACTTTCAGCCATATTCCTATTTTTATTATGTAATAACACTTATTTTTATCCTTATTTCTATTATTATTATCGTAATAACTCTTATTTTTATCCTTATAACTATTATTATTGTCGTAATAACTCTTATTTTTGTCCTTATTCCTATTTTATCATCGTATTAACTCTTACTTTTATCCTTATTACTATTATTATTATCGTAATAACTCTTATTTTTATCCTTATTCCTATTATTATTATCGTAATAACTCTTATTTTTATCCTTATTTCTATTATTATTATCATTATAACTATTATTTTCAGCCATATTCCTATTTTTATTATCGTAATAACTATTATTTTTATCCTTATTACTATTATTATTATCGTAATAACACTTATTTTTGTCCTTGTTCCTATTTTATCTTCGTATTAACTCTTACTTTTATCCTTATTACTATTACTATTATCGTAATAACTCTTATTTTTATCCTTATAGCTATTATTATTATCGTAATAACTCTTATTTTTGTCCATATTCCTATTTTATCATCGTATTAACTCTTACCTTTATCCTTATTACTATTATTATTATCGTAATAACTCTTATTTTTATCCTTATTCCTATTATTATTATCGTAATAACTCTTATTTTTATCCTTATTTCTATTATTATTATCATTATAACTATTATTTTCAGCCATATTCCTATTTTTATTATCGTAATAACTATTATTTTTATCCTTATTACTATTATTATTATCGTAATAACTCTTATTTTTGTCCTTATTCCTATTTTATCATCGTATTAACTCTTACTTTTATCCTTATTACTATTACTATTATCGTAATAACTCTTATTTTTATCCTTATTCCTATTATTATTATCGTAATAACTCTTATTTTTATCCTTATTTCTATTATTATTATCATTATAACTATTATTTTCAGCCATATTCCTATTTTTATTATCGTAATAACTATTATTTTTATCCTTATTACTATTATTATTATCGTAATAACACTTATTTTTGTCCTCATTCCTATTTTATCTTCGTATTAACTCTTACTTTTATCCTTATTACTATTACTATTATCGTAATAACTCTTATTTTTATCCTTATAGCTATTATTATTATCGTAATAACTCTTATTTTTGTCCATATTCCTATTTTATCATCGTATTAACTCTTACCTTTATCCTTATTACTATTATTATTATCGTAATAACTCTTATTTTTATCCTTATTCCTATTATTATTATCGTAATAACTCTTATTTTTATCCTTATTTCTATTATTATTATCATTATAACTATTATTTTCAGCCATATTCCTATTTTTATTATCGTAATAACTATTATTTTTATCCTTATTACTATTATTATTATCGTAATAACTCTTATTTTTGTCCTTATTCCTATTTTATCATCGTATTAACTCTTACTTTTATCCTTATTACTATTACTATTATCGTAATAACTCTTATTTTTGTCCTTATTCCTATTTTATCATCGTATTAACTCTTACTTTTATCCTTATTACTATTACTATTATCGTAATAACTCTTATTTTTATCCTTATTCCTATTATTATTATCGTAATAACTCTTATTTTTATCCTTATTTCTATTATTATTATCATTATAACTATTATTTTCAGCCATATTCCTATTTTTATTATCGTAATAACTATTATTTTTATCCTTATTACTATTATTATTATCGTAATAACTCTTATTTTTGTCCTTATTCCTATTTTATCTTCGTATTAACTCTTACTTTTATCCTTATTACTATTACTATTATCGTAATAACTCTTATTTTTATCCTTATAGCTATTATTATTATCGTAATAACTCTTATTTTTGTCCATATTCCTATTTTATCATCGTATTAACTCTTACTTTTATCCTTATTACTATTATTATTATCGTAATAACTCTTATTTTTATCCTTATTAATATTATTATTATCGTAATAACTACTACTTTCAGCCATATTCCTATTTTTATTATGTAATAACACTTATTTTTATCCTTATTTCTATTACTCTTATCGTAATAACTCTTATTTTTGTCCCTATTGTCATCATTATTATCATTATAACCATTATTTTCTGCCTTATTCCTATTTTTATTATGTAATAACTCTTATTCTTATCCTTATTTCTATTATTAATATCGTAATAACTCTTATTTTTATCCTTATTCCTATTTTATCGTCGTATTAACTCTTACTTTTATCGTTATTACTATTATTATTATCGTAATAACTCTTATTTTTATCCTTATCACTATTATTATTATCATAATAACTCTTACCTTTATCCTTATTACTATTATTATTATCGTAAAAACTCTTATTTTTATCCTTATTAATATTATTATTATCGTAATAACTACTACTTTCAGCCATATTCCTATTTTTATTATGTAATAACACTTATTTTTATCCTTATTTCTATTATTATTATCGTAATAACTCTTATTTTTATCCTTATAACTATTATTATTGTCGTAATAACTCTTATTTTTGTCCTTATTCCTATTTTATCATCGTATTAACTCTTACTTTTATCCTTATTACTATTATTATTATCGTAATAACTCTTATTTTTATCCTTATTCCTATTATTATTATCGTAATAACTCTTATTTTTATACTTATTTCTATTATTATTATCATTATAACTATTATTTTCAGCCATATTCCTATTTTTATTATCGTAATAACTATTATTTTTATCCTTATTACTATTATTATTATCGTAATAACTCTTATTTTTATCCTTATAACTATTATTATTGTCGTAATAACTCTTATTTTTGTCCTTATTCCTATTTTATCATCGTATTAACTCTTACTTTTATCCTTATTACTATTATTATTATCGTAATAACTCTTATTTTTATCCTTATAGCTATTATTATTATCGTAATAACTCTTATTTTTGTCCATATTCCTATTTTATCATCGTATTAACTCTTACTTTTATCCTTATTACTATTATTATTATCGTAATAACTCTTATTTTTATCCTTATAACTATTATTATTATCGTAATAACTCTTATTTTTGTCCTTATTCCTATTTTATCATCGTATTAACTCTTACTTTTATCCTTATTACTATTATTATTATCGTAATAACTCTTATTTTTATCCTTATTACTATTATTATTATCGTAATAACTCTTATTTTTGTCCTTATTCCTATTTTATCATCGTATTAACTCTTACTTTTATCCTTATTACTATTATTATTATCGTAATAACTCTTATTTTTATCCTTATTACTATTATTATTATCGTAATAACTCTTATTTTTATACTTATTTATATTATTATTATCATTATAACTATTATTTTCAGCCATATTCCTATTTTTATTATGTAATAACTCTTATTTTTATCCCTATTACTGTTATTATTATCATTATAACTATTATTTTCAGCCATATTCCTATTTTTATTATGTAATAACTCTTATTTTTATCCTTATTGCTATTTTTATTATCGTAATAACTCTTATTTTTATCCTTATTACTATTATTATTATCGTAATAACTCTTATTTTTGTCCTTATTCCTATTTTATCATCGTATTAACTCTTACTTTTGTCCTTATTACTATTACTATTATCGTAATAACTCTTATTTTTATCCTTACAGCTATTATTATTATCGTAATAACTCTTATTTTTGTCCATATTCCTATTTTATCATCGTATTAACTCTTACTTTTATCCTTATTACTATTATTATTATCGTAATAACTCTTATTTTTATCCTTATTAATATTATTATTATCGTAATAACTACTAATTTCAGCCATATTCCTATTTTTATTATGTAATAACACTTATTTTTATCCTTATTTCTATTATTATTATAGTAATAACTCTTATTTTTATCCTTATAACTATTATTATTGTCGTAATAACTCTTATTTTTGTCCTTATTCCTATTTTATCATCGTATTAACTCTTACTTTTATCCTTATTACTATTATTATTATCGTAATAACTCTTATTTTTATCCTTATTCCTATTATTATTATCGTAATAACTCTTATTTTTATCCTTATTTCTATTATTATTATCATTATAACTATTATTTTCAGCCATATTCCTATTTTTATTATGTAATAATTCTTATTTTTATCCCTATTACTGTTATTATTATCATTATAACTATTATTTTCAGCCATATTCCTATTTTTATTATGTAATAACTCTTATTTTTATCCCTATTACTGTTATTATTATCATTATAACTATTATTTTCAGCCATATTCCTATTTTTATTATGTAATAACTCTTATTTTTATCCTTATTGCTATTTTTATTATCGTAATAACTCTTATTTTTATCCTTATTACTATTATTATTATCGTAATAACTCTTATTTTTGTCCTTATTCGTATTTTATCATCGTATTAACTCTTACTTTTGTCCTTATTACTATTACTATTATCGTAATAACTCTTATTTTTATCCTTACAGCTATTATTATTATCGTAATAACTCTTATTTTTGTCCATATTCCTATTTTATCATCGTATTAACTCTTACTTTTATCCTTATTACTATTATTATTATCGTAATAACTCTTATTTTTATCCTTATAACTATTATTATTATCGTAATAACTCTTATTTTTGTCCTTATTCCTATTTTATCATCGTATTAACTCTTACTTTTATCCTTATTACTATTATTATTATCGTAATAACTCTTATTTTTATCCTTATTACTATTATTATTATCGTAATAACTCTTATTTTTATACTTATTTATATTATTATTATCATTATAACTATTATTTTCAGCCATATTCCTATTTTTATTATGTAATAATTCTTATTTTTATCCCTATTACTGTTATTATTATCATTATAACTATTATTTTCAGCCATATTCCTATTTTTATTATGTAATAACTCTTATTTTTATCCTTATTGCTATTTTTATTATCGTAATAACTCTTATTTTTGTCCTTATTCCTATTTTATCATCGTATTAACTCTTACTTTTATCCTTATTACTATTACTATTATCGTAATAACTCTTATTTTTATCCTTATAGCTATTATTATTATCGTAATAACTCTTATTTTTGTCCATATTCCTATTTTATCATCGTATTAACTCTTACTTTTATCCTTATTACTATTATTATTATCGTAATAACTCTTATTTTTATCCTTATTACTATTATTTTTATCGTAATAACTCTTATTTTTATACTTATTTATATTATTATTATCATTTTAACTATTATTTTCAGCCATATTCCTATTTTTATTATGTAATAACTCTTATTTTTATCCTTATTGCTATTTTTATTATCGTAATAACTCTTATTTTTATCCCTATTACTATTATTATTATCGTAATAACTCTTATTTTTGTCCTTATTCCTATTTTATCATCGTATTAACTCTTACTTTTATCCTTATTACTATTACTATTATCGTAATAACTCTTATTTTTATCCTTATAGCTATTATTATTATCGTAATAACTCTTATTTTTGTCCATATTCCTATTTTATCATCGTATTAACTCTTACTTTTATCCTTATTACTATTATTATCATCGTAATAACTCTTATTTTTATCCTTATTACTATTATTTTTATCGTAATAACTCTTATTTTTATACTTATTTATATTATTATTATCATTTTAACTATTATTTTCAGCCATATTCCTATTTTTATTATGTAATAACTCTTATTTTTATCCTTATTGCTATTTTTATTATCGTAATAACTCTTATTTTTATCCCTATTACTATTATTATTATCGTAATAACTCTTATTTTTGTCCTTATTCCTATTTTATCATCGTATTAACTCTTACTTTTATCCTTATTACTATTACTATTATCGTAATAACTCTTATTTTTATCCTTATAGCTATTATTATTATCGTAATAACTCTTATTTTTGTCCATGTTCCTATTTTATCATCGTATTAACTCTTACTTTCATCCTTATTACTATTATTATTATCGTAATAACTCTTATTTTTATCCTTATAGCTATTATTATTATCGTAATAACTCTTATTTTTGTCCATGTTCCTATTTTATCATCGTATTAACTCTTACTTTTATCCTTATTACTATTATTATTATCGTAATAACTCTTATTTTTATCCTTATAACTATTATTATTATCGTAATAACTCTTATTTTTGTCCTTATTCCTATTTTATCATCGTATTAACTCTTACTTTTATCCTTATTACTATTATTATTATCGTAATAACTCTTATTTTTATCCTTATTACTATTATTATTATCGTAATAACTCTTATTTTTATACTTATTTATATTATTATTATCATTATAACTATTATTTTCAGCCATATTCCTATTTTTATTATGTAATAACTCTTATTTTTATCCCTATTACTGTTATTATTATCATTATAACTATTATTTTCAGCCATATTCCTATTTTTATTATGTAATAACTCTTATTTTTATCCTTATTGCTATTTTTATTATCGTAATAACTCTTATTTTTATCCTTATTACTATTATTATTATCGTAATAACTCTTATTTTTGTCCTTATTCCTATTTTGTCATCGTATTAACTCTTACTTTTGTCCTTATTACTATTACTATTATCGTAATAACTCTTATTTTTATCCTTACAGCTATTATTATTATCGTAATAACTCTTATTTTTGTCCATATTCCTATTTTATCATCGTATTAACTCTTACTTTTATCCTTATTACTATTATTATTATCGTAATAACTCTTATTTTTATCCTTGTTAATATTATTATTATCGTAATAACTACTACTTTCAGCCATATTCCTATTTTTATTATGTAATAACACTTATTTTTATCCTTATTTCTATTATTATTATAGTAATAACTCTTATTTTTATCCTTATAACTATTATTATTGTCGTAATAACTCTTATTTTTGTCCTTATTCCTATTTTATCATCGTATTAACTCTTACTTTTATCCTTATTACTATTATTATTATCGTAATAACTCTTATTTTTATCCTTATTCCTATTATTATTATCGTAATAACTCTTATTTTTATCCTTATTTCTATTATTATTATCATTATAACTATTATTTTCAGCCATATTCCTATTTTTATTATCGTAATAACTATTATTTTTATCCTTATTACTATTATTATTATCGTAATAACACTTATTTTTGTCCTTATTCCTATTTTATCTTCGTATTAACTCTTACTTTTATCCTTATTACTATTACTATTATCGTAATAACTCTTATTTTTATCCTTATAGCTATTATTATTATCGTAATAACTCTTATTTTTGTCCATATTCCTATTTTATCATCGTATTAACTCTTACTTTTATCCTTATTACTATTATTATTATCGTAATAACTCTTATTTTTATCCTTATAGCTATTATTATTATCGTAATAACTCTTATTTTTGTCCATATTCCTATTTTATCATCGTATTAACTCTTATTTTTATCCTTATTACTATTATTATTATCGTAATAACTCTTATTTTTGTCCTTATTCCTATTTTATCATCGTATTAACTCTTACTTTTGTCCTTATTACTATTACTATTATCGTAATAACTCTTATTTTTATCCTTACAGCTATTATTATTATCGTAATAACTCTTATTTTTGTCCATATTCCTATTTTATCATCGTATTAACTCTTACTTTTATCCTTATTACTATTATTATTATCGTAATAACTCTTATTTTTATCCTTATTAATATTATTATTATCGTAATAACTACTACTTTCAGCCATATTCCTATTTTTATTATGTAATAACACTTATTTTTATCCTTATTTCTATTATTATTATAGTAATAACTCTTATTTTTATCCTTATAACTATTATTATTGTCGTAATAACTCTTATTTTTGTCCTTATTCCTATTTTATCATCGTATTAACTCTTACTTTTATCCTTATTACTATTACTATTATCGTAATAACTCTTATTTTTATCCTTATAGCTATTATTATTATCGTAATAACTCTTATTTTTGTCCATATTCCTATTTTATCATCGTATTAACTCTTACTTTTATCCTTATTACTATTATTATTATCGTAATAACTCTTATTTTTATCCTTATAACTATTATTATTATCGTAATAACTCTTATTTTTGTCCTTATTCCTATTTTATCATCGTATTAACTCTTACTTTTATCCTTATTACTATTATTATTATCGTAATAACTCTTATTTTTATCCTTATTACTATTATTATTATCGTAATAACTCTTATTTTTATACTTATTTATATTATTATTATCATTATAACTATTATTTTCAGCCATATACCTATTTTTATTATCGTAATAACTATTATTTTTATCCTTATTACTATTATTATTATCGTAATAACACTTATTTTTGTCCTTATTCCTATTTTATCTTCGTATTAACTCTTACTTTTATCCTTATTACTATTACTATTATCGTAATAACTCTTATTTTTATCCTTATAGCTATTATTATTATCGTAATAACTCTTATTTTTGTCCATATTCCTATTTTATCATCGTATTAACTCTTACTTTTATCCTTATTACTATTATTATTATCGTAATAACTCTTATTTTTATCCTTATAGCTATTATTATTATCGTAATAACTCTTATTTTTGTCCATATTCCTATTTTATCATCGTATTAACTCTTACTTTTATCCTTATTACTATTATTATTATCGTAATAACTCTTATTTCTATCCTTACAGCTATTATTATTATCGTAATAACTCTTATTTTTGTCCATATTCCTATTTTATCATCGTATTAACTCTTACTTTTATCCTTATTACTATTACTATTATCGTAATAACTCTTATTTTTATCCTTATAGCTATTATTATTATCGTAATAACTCTTATTTTTATCCTTATTACTATTATTATTATCGTAATAACTCTTATTTTTATACTTATTTATATTATTATTATCATTTTAACTATTATTTTCAGCCATATTCCTATTTTTATTATGTAATAACTCTTATTTTTATCCTTATTGCTATTTTTATTATCGTAATAACTCTTATTTTTATCCCTATTACTATTATTATTATCGTAATAACTCTTATTTTTGTCCTTATTTCTATTTTATCATCGTATTAACTCTTACTTTTATCCTTATTACTATTACTATTATCGTAATAACTCTTATTTTTATCCTTATAGCTATTATTATTATCGTAATAACTCTTATTTTTGTCCATGTTCCTATTTTATCATCGTATTAACTCTTACTTTTATCCTTATTACTATTATTATTATCGTAATAACTCTTATTTTTATCCTTATAACTATTATTATTATCGTAATAACTCTTATTTTTGTCCTTATTCCTATTTTATCATCGTATTAACTCTTACTTTTATCCTTATTACTATTATTATTATCGTAATAACTCTTATTTTTATCCTTATTACTATTATTATTATCGTAATAACTCTTATTTTTATACTTATTTATATTATTATTATCATTATAACTATTATTTTCAGCCATATTCCTATTTTTATTATGTAATAACTCTTATTTTTATCCCTATTACTGTTATTATTATCATTATAACTATTATTTTCAGCCATATTCCTATTTTTATTATGTAATAACTCTTATTTTTATCCTTATTGCTATTTTTATTATCGTAATAACTCTTATTTTTATCCTTATTACTATTATTATTATCGTAATAACTCTTATTTTTGTCCTTATTCCTATTTTATCATCGTATTAACTCTTACTTTTATCCTTATTACTATTATTATTATCGTAATAACTCTTATTTTTATCCTTGTTAATATTATTATTATCGTAATAACTACTACTTTCAGCCATATTCCTATTTTTATTATGTAATAACACTTATTTTTATCCTTATTTCTATTATTATTATAGTAATAACTCTTATTTTTATCCTTATAACTATTATTATTGTCGTAATAACTCTTATTTTTGTCCTTATTCCTATTTTATCATCGTATTAACTCTTACTTTTATCCTTATTACTATTATTATTATCGTAATAACTCTTATTTTTATCCTTATTCCTATTATTATTATCGTAATAACTCTTATTTTTATCCTTATTTCTATTATTATTATCATTATAACTATTATTTTCAGCCATATTCCTATTTTTATTATCGTAATAACTATTATTTTTATCCTTATTACTATTATTATTATCGTAATAACACTTATTTTTGTCCTTATTCCTATTTTATCTTCGTATTAACTCTTACTTTTATCCTTATTACTATTACTATTATCGTAATAACTCTTATTTTTATCCTTATAGCTATTATTATTATCGTAATAACTCTTATTTTTGTCCTTATTCCTATTTTATCTTCGTATTAACTCTTACTTTTATCCTTATTACTATTACTATTATCGTAATAACTCTTATTTTTATCCTTATAGCTATTATTATTATCGTAATAACTCTTATTTTTATCCTTATTAATATTATTATTATCGTAATAACTACTACTTTCAGCCATATTCCTATTTTTATTATGTAATAACACTTATTTTTATCCTTATTTCTATTATTATTATCGTAATAACTCTTATTTTTATCCTTATAGCTATTATTATTATCGTAATAACTCTTATTTTTGTCCATGTTCCTATTTTATCATCGTATTAACTCTTACTTTTATCCTTATTACTATTATTATTATCGTAATAACTCTTATTTTTATCCTGATAACTATTATAATTATCGTAATAACTCTTATTTTTGTCCTTATTCCTATTTTATCATCGTATTAACTCTTACTTTTATCCTTATTACTATTATTATTATCGTAATAACTCTTATTTTTATCCTTATTACTATTATTATTATCGTAATAACTCTTATTTTTATACTTATTTATATTATTATTATCATTATAACTATTATTTTCAGCCATATTCCTATTTTTATTATGTAATAATTCTTATTTTTATCCCTATTACTGTTATTATTATCATTATAACTATTATTTTCAGCCATATTCCTATTTTTATTATGTAATAACTCTTATTTTTATCCTTATTGCTATTTTTATTATCGTAATAACTCTTATTTTTATCCTTATTACTATTATTATTATCGTAATAACTCTTATTTTTGTCCTTATTCCTATTTTATCATCGTATTAACTCTTACTTTTGTCCTTATTACTATTACTATTATCGTAATAACTCTTATTTTTATCCTTACAGCTATTATTATTATCGTAATAACTACTACTTTCAGCCATATTCCTATTTTTATTATGTAATAACACTTATTTTTATCCTTATTTCTATTATTATTATAGTAATAACTCTTATTTTTATCCTTATAACTATTATTATTGTCGTAATAACTCTTATTTTTGTCCTTATTCCTATTTTATCATCGTATTAACTCTTACTTTTATCCTTATTACTATTATTATTATCGTAATAACTCTTATTTTTATCCTTATTCCTATTATTATTATCGTAATAACTCTTATTTTTATCCTTATTTCTATTATTATTATCATTATAACTATTATTTTCAGCCATATTCCTATTTTTATTATCGTAATAACTATTATTTTTATCCTTATTACTATTATTATTATCGTAATAACACTTATTTTTGTCCTTATTCCTATTTTATCTTCGTATTAACTCTTACTTTTATCCTTATTACTATTACTATTATCGTAATAACTCTTATTTTTATCCTTATAGCTATTATTATTATCGTAATAACTCTTATTTTTGTCCATATTCCTATTTTATCATCGTATTAACTCTTACTTTTATCCTTATTACTATTATTATTATCGTAATAACTCTTATTTTTATCCTTATAGCTATTATTATTATCGTAATAACTCTTATTTTTGTCCATATTCCTATTTTATCATCGTATTAACTCTTACTTTTATCCTTATTACTATTATTATTATCGTAATAACTCTTATTTTTATCCTTATTACTATTATTATTATCGTAATAACTCTTATTTTTGTCCTTATTCCTATTTTATCATCGTATTAACTCTTACTTTTATCCTTATTACTATCATTATTATCGTAATAACTCTTATTTTTATCCTTATTACTATTATTATTATCGTAATAACTCTTATTTTTATACTTATTTATATTATTAATATCATTATAACTATTATTTTCAGCCATATTCCTATTTTTATTATGTAATAACTCTTATTTTTATCCCTATTACTGTTATTATTATCATTATAACTATTATTTTCAGCCATATTCCTATTTTTATTACGTAATAACTCTTATTTTTATCCTTATTGCTATTTTTATTATCGTAATAACTCTTATTTTTATCCTTATTACTATTATTATTATCGTAATAACTCTTATTTTTGTCCTTATTCCTATTTTGTCATCGTATTAACTCTTACTTTTGTCCTTATTACTATTACTATTATCGTAATAACTCTTATTTTTATCCTTACAGCTATTATTATTATCGTAATAACTCTTATTTTTGTCCATATTCCTATTTTATCATCGTATTAACTCTTACTTTTATCCTTATTACTATTATTATTATCGTAATAACTCTTATTTTTATCCTTATTAATATTATTATTATCGTAATAACTACTACTTTCAGCCATATTCCTATTTTTATTATGTAATAACACTTATTTTTATCCTTATTTCTATTATTATTATAGTAATAACTCTTATTTTTATCCTTATAACTATTATTATTGTCGTAATAACTCTTATTTTTGTCCTTATTCCTATTTTATCATCGTATTAACTCTTACTTTTATCCTTATTACTATTATTATTATCGTAATAACTCTTATTTTTATCCTTATTCCTATTATTATTATCGTAATAACTCTTATTTTTATCCTTATTTCTATTATTATTATCGTTATAACTATTGTTTTCAGCCATATTCCTATTTTTATTATCGTAATAACTATTATTTTTATCCTTATTACTATTATTATTATCGTAATAACACTTATTTTTGTCCTTATTCCTATTTTATCTTCGTATTAACTCTTACTTTTATCCTTATTACTATTACTATTATCGTAATAACTCTTATTTTTATCCTTATAGCTATTATTATTATCGTAATAACTCTTATTTTTGTCCATATTCCTATTTTATCATCGTATTAACTCTTACTTTTATCCTTATTACTATTATTATTATCGTAATAACTCTTATTTTTATCCTTATAGCTATTATTATTATCGTAATAACTCTTATTTTTGTCCATATTCCTATTTTATCATCGTATTAACTCTTATTTTTATCCTTATTACTATTATTATTATCGTAATAACTCTTATTTTTGTCCTTATTCCTATTTTATCATCGTATTAACTCTTACTTTTGTCCTTATTACTATTACTATTATCGTAATAACTCTTATTTTTATCCTTACAGCTATTATTATTATCGTAATAACTCTTATTTTTGTCCATATTTCTATTTTATCATCGTATTAACTCTTACTTTTATCCTTATTACTATTATTATTATCGTAATAACTCTTATTTTTATCCTTATTAATATTATTATTATCGTAATAACTACTACTTTCAGCCATATTCCTATTTTTATTATGTAATAACACTTATTTTTATCCTTATTTCTATTATTATTATAGTAATAACTCTTATTTTTATCCTTATAACTATTATTATTGTCGTAATAACTCTTATTTTTGTCCTTATTCCTATTTTATCATCGTATTAACTCTTACTTTTATCCTTATTACTATTATTATTATCGTAATAACTCTTATTTTTATCCTTATTCCTATTATTATTATCGTAATAACTCTTATTTTTATCCTTATTTCTATTATTATTATCATTATAACTATTATTTTCAGCCATATTCCTATTTTTATTATCGTAATAACTATTATTTTTATCCTTATTACTATTATTATTATCGTAATAACTCTTATTTTTGTCCTTATTCCTATTTTATCATCGTATTAACTCTTACCTTTATCCTTATTACTATTACTATTATCGTAATAACTCTTATTTTTATCCTTATTCCTATTATTATTATCGTAATAACTCTTATTTTTATCCTTATTTCTATTATTATTATCACTATAACTATTATTTTCAGCCATATTCCTATTTTTATTATCGTAATAACTATTATTTTTATCCTTATTACTATTATTATTATCGTAATAACTCTTATTTTTGTCCTTATTCCTATTTTATCTTCGTATTAACTCTTACTTTTATCCTTATTACTATTACTATTATCGTAATTACACTTATTTTTATCCTTATAGCTATTATTATTATCGTAATAACTCTTATTTTTATCCTTATTAATATTATTATTATCGTAATAACTACTACTTTCAGCCATATTCCTATTTTTATTATGTAATAACACTTATTTTTATCCTTATTTCTATTATTATTATCGTAATAACTCTTATTTTTATCCTTATAGCTATTATTATTATCGTAATAACTCTTATTTTTGTCCATGTTCCTATTTTATCATCGTATTAACTCTTACTTTTATCCTTATTACTATTATTATTATCGTAATAACTCTTATTTTTATCCTTATAACTATTATTATTATCGTAATAACTCTTATTTTTGTCCTTATTCCTATTTTATCATCGTATTAACTCTTACTTTTATCCTTATTACTATTATTATTATCGTAATAACTCTTATTTTTATCCTTATTACTATTATTATTATCGTAATAACTCTTATTTTTATACTTATTTATATTATTATTATCATTATAACTATTATTTTCAGCCATATTCCTATTTTTATTATGTAATAATTCTTATTTTTATCCCTATTACTGTTATTATTATCATTATAACTATTATTTTCAGCCATATTCCTATTTTTATTATGTAATAACTCTTATTTTTATCCTTATTGCTATTTTTATTATCGTAATAACTCTTATTTTTGTCCTTATTCCTATTTTATCATCGTATTAACTCTTACTTTTATCCTTATTACTATTACTATTATCGTAATAACTCTTATTTTTATCCTTATAGCTATTATTATTATCGTAATAACTCTTATTTTTGTCCATATTCCTATTTTATCATCGTATTAACTCTTACTTTTATCCTTATTACTATTATTATTATCGTAATAACTCTTATTTTTATCCTTATTACTATTATTATTATCGTAATAACTCTTATTTTTGTCCTTATTCCTATTTTATCATCGTATTAACTCTTACTTTTATCCTTATTACTATCATTATTATCGTAATAACTCTTATTTTTATCCTTATTACTATTATTATTATCGTAATAACTCTTATTTTTATACTTATTTATATTATTATTATCATTATAACTATTATTTTCAGCCATATTCCTATTTTTATTATGTAATAACTCTTATTTTTATCCCTATTACTGTTATTATTATCATTATAACTATTATTTTCAGCCATATTCCTATTTTTATTATGTAATAACTCTTATTTTTATCCTTATTGCTATTTTTATTATCGTAATAACTCTTATTTTTGTCCTTATTCCTATTTTATCATCGTATTAACTCTTACTTTTATCCTTATTACTATTACTATTATCGTAATAACTCTTATTTTTATCCTTATAGCTATTATTATTATCGTAATAACTCTTATTTTTGTCCATATTCCTATTTTATCATCGTATTAACTCTTACTTTTATCCTTATTACTATTATTATTATCGTAATAACTCTTATTTTTATCCTTATTACTATTATTATTATCGTAATAACTCTTATTTTTGTCCTTATTCCTATTTTATCATCGTATTAACTCTTACTTTTATCCTTATTACTATTATTATTATCGTAATAACTCTTATTTTTATCCTTATTACTATTATTATTATCGTAATAACTCTTATTTTTATACTTATTTATATTATTATTATCATTATAACTATTATTTTCAGCCATATTCCTATTTTTATTATGTAATAACTCTTATTTTTATCCCTATTACTGTTATTATTATCATTATAACTATTATTTTCAGCCATATTCCTATTTTTATTATGTAATAACTCTTATTTTTATCCTTATTGCTATTTTTATTATCGTAATAACTCTTATTTTTATCCTTATTACTATTATTATTATCGTAATAACTCTTATTTTTGTCCTTATTCCTATTTTATCATCGTATTAACTCTTACTTTTGTCCTTATTACTATTACTATTATCGTAATAACTCTTATTTTTATCCTTACAGCTATTATTATTATCGTAATAACTCTTATTTTTGTCCATATTCCTATTTTATCATCGTATTAACTCTTACTTTTATCCTTATTACTGTTATTATTATCGTAATAACTCTTATTTTTATCCTTATTAATATTATTATTATCGTAATAACTACTACTTTCAGCCATATTCCTATTTTTATTATGTAATAACACTTATTTTTATCCTTATTTCTATTATTATTATAGTAATAACTCTTATTTTTATCCTTATAACTATTATTATTGTCGTAATAACTCTTATTTTTGTCCTTATTCCTATTTTATCATCGTATTAACTCTTACTTTTATCCTTATTACTATTATTATTATCGTAATAACTCTTATTTTTATCCTTATTCCTATTATTATTATCGTAATAACTCTTATTTTTATCCTTATTTCTATTATTATTATCATTATAACTATTATTTTCAGCCATATTCCTATTTTTATTATCGTAATAACTATTATTTTTGTCCTTATTACTATTATTATTATCGTAATAACACTTATTTTTGTCCTTATTCCTATTTTATCTTCGTATTAACTCTTACTTTTATCCTTATTACTATTACTATTATCGTAATAACTCTTATTTTTATCCTTATAGCTATTATTATTATCGTAATAACTCTTATTTTTGTCCATATTCCTATTTTATCATCGTATTAACTCTTACTTTTATCCTTATTACTATTATTATTATCGTAATAACTCTTATTTTTATCCTTATAGCTATTATTATTATCGTAATAACTCTTATTTTTGTCCATATTCCTATTTTATCATCGTATTAACTCTTACTTTTATCCTTATTACTATTATTATTATCGTAATAACTCTTATTTTTATCCTTATTACTATTATTTTTATCGTAATAACTCTTATTTTTATACTTATTTATATTATTATTATCATTTTAACTATTATTTTCAGCCATATTCCTATTTTTATTATGTAATAACTCTTATTTTTATCCTTATTGCTATTTTTATTATCGTAATAACTCTTATTTTTATCCCTATTACTATTATTATTATCGTAATAACTCTTATTTTTGTCCTTATTCCTATTTTATCATCGTATTAACTCTTACTTTTATCCTTATTACTATTATTTTTATCGTAATAACTCTTATTTTTATACTTATTTATATTATTATTATCATTTTAACTATTATTTTCAGCCATATTCCTATTTTTATTATGTAATAACTCTTATTTTTATCCTTATTGCTATTTTTATTATCGTAATAACTCTTATTTTTATCCCTATTACTATTATTATTATCGTAATAACTCTTATTTTTGTCCTTATTCCTATTTTATCATCGTATTAACTCTTACTTTTATCCTTGTTACTATTACTATTATCGTAATAACTCTTATTTTTATCCTTATAGCTATTATTATTATCGTAATAACTCTTATTTTTGTCCATGTTCCTATTTTATCATCGTATTAACTCTTACTTTTATCCTTATTACTATTATTATTATCGTAATAACTCTTATTTTTATCCTTATTCCTATTATTATTATCGTAATAACTCTTATTTTTATCCTTATTTCTATTATTATTATCATTATAACTATTATTTTCAGCCATATTCCTATTTTTATTATCGTAATAACTATTATTTTTGTCCTTATTACTATTATTATTATCGTAATAACACTTATTTTTGTCCATATTCCTATTTTATCATCGTATTAACTCTTACTTTTATCCTTATTACTATTATTATTATCGTAATAACTCTTATTTTTATCCTTATTACTATTATTTTTATCGTAATAACTCTTATTTTTATACTTATTTATATTATTATTATCATTTTAACTATTATTTTCAGCCATATTCCTATTTTTATTATGTAATAACTCTTATTTTTATCCTTATTGCTATTTTTATTATCGTAATAACTCTTATTTTTATCCCTATTACTATTATTATTATCGTAATAACTCTTATTTTTGTCCTTATTCCTATTTTATCATCGTATTAACTCTTACTTTTATCCTTATTACTATTACTATTATCGTAATAACTCTTATTTTTATCCTTATAGCTATTATTATTATCGTAATAACTCTTATTTTTGTCCATGTTCCTATTTTATCATCGTATTAACTCTTACTTTTATCCTTATTACTATTATTATTATCGTAATAACTCTTATTTTTATCCTTATAACTATTATTATTATCGTAATAACTCTTATTTTTGTCCTTATTCCTATTTTATCATCGTATTAACTCTTACTTTTATCCTTATTACTATTATTATTATCGTAATAACTCTTATTTTTATCCTTATTACTATTATTATTATCGTAATAACTCTTATTTTTATACTTATTTATATTATTATTATCGTAATAACTCTTATTTTTATACTTATTTATATTATTATTATCATTTTAACTATTATTTTCAGCCATATTCCTATTTTTATTATGTAATAACTCTTATTTTTATCCTTATTGCTATTTTTATTATCGTAATAACTCTTATTTTTATCCTTATAGCTATTATTATTATCGTAATAACTCTTATTTTTGTCCATATTCCTATTTTATCATCGTATTAACTCTTATTTTTATCCTTATTACTATTATTATTATCGTAATAACTCTTATTTTTGTCCTTATTCCTATTTTATCATCGTATTAACTCTTACTTTTGTCCTTATTACTATTACTATTATCGTAATAACTCTTATTTTTATCCTTACAGCTATTATTATTATCGTAATAACTCTTATTTTTGTCCTTATTCCTATTTTATCATCGTATTAACTCTTACTTTTATCCTTATTACTATTATTTTTATCGTAATAACTCTTATTTTTATACTTATTTATATTATTATTATCATTTTAACTATTATTTTCAGCCATATTCCTATTTTTATTATGTAATAACTCTTATTTTTATCCTTATTGCTATTTTTATTATCGTAATAACTCTTATTTTTATCCCTATTACTATTATTATTATCGTAATAACTCTTATTTTTGTCCTTATTCCTATTTTATCATCGTATTAACTCTTACTTTTATCCTTGTTACTATTACTATTATCGTAATAACTCTTATTTTTATCCTTATAGCTATTATTATTATCGTAATAACTCTTATTTTTGTCCATGTTCCTATTTTATCATCGTATTAACTCTTACTTTTATCCTTATTACTATTATTATTATCGTAATAACTCTTATTTTTATCCTTATTCCTATTATTATTATCGTAATAACTCTTATTTTTATCCTTATTTCTATTATTATTATCATTATAACTATTATTTTCAGCCATATTCCTATTTTTATTATCGTAATAACTATTATTTTTGTCCTTATTACTATTATTATTATCGTAATAACACTTATTTTTGTCCATATTCCTATTTTATCATCGTATTAACTCTTACTTTTATCCTTATTACTATTATTATTATCGTAATAACTCTTATTTTTATCCTTATTACTATTATTTTTATCGTAATAACTCTTATTTTTATACTTATTTATATTATTATTATCATTTTAACTATTATTTTCAGCCATATTCCTATTTTTATTATGTAATAACTCTTATTTTTATCCTTATTGCTATTTTTATTATCGTAATAACTCTTATTTTTATCCCTATTACTATTATTATTATCGTAATAACTCTTATTTTTGTCCTTATTCCTATTTTATCATCGTATTAACTCTTACTTTTATCCTTATTACTATTACTATTATCGTAATAACTCTTATTTTTATCCTTATAGCTATTATTATTATCGTAATAACTCTTATTTTTGTCCATGTTCCTATTTTATCATCGTATTAACTCTTACTTTTATCCTTATTACTATTATTATTATCGTAATAACTCTTATTTTTATCCTTATAACTATTATTATTATCGTAATAACTCTTATTTTTGTCCTTATTCCTATTTTATCATCGTATTAACTCTTACTTTTATCCTTATTACTATTATTATTATCGTAATAACTCTTATTTTTATCCTTATTACTATTATTATTATCGTAATAACTCTTATTTTTATACTTATTTATATTATTATTATCGTAATAACTCTTATTTTTATACTTATTTATATTATTATTATCATTTTAACTATTATTTTCAGCCATATTCCTATTTTTATTATGTAATAACTCTTATTTTTATCCTTATTGCTATTTTTATTATCGTAATAACTCTTATTTTTATCCTTATAGCTATTATTATTATCGTAATAACTCTTATTTTTGTCCATATTCCTATTTTATCATCGTATTAACTCTTATTTTTATCCTTATTACTATTATTATTATCGTAATAACTCTTATTTTTGTCCTTATTCCTATTTTATCATCGTATTAACTCTTACTTTTGTCCTTATTACTATTACTATTATCGTAATAACTCTTATTTTTATCCTTACAGCTATTATTATTATCGTAATAACTCTTATTTTTGTCCATATTCCTATTTTATCATCGTATTAACTCTTACTTTTATCCTTATTACTATTATTATTATCGTAATAACTCTTATTTTTATCCTTATTAATATTATTATTATCGTAATAACTACTACTTTCAGCCATATTCCTATTTTTATTATGTAATAACACTTATTTTTATCCTTATTTCTATTATTATTATAGTAATAACTCTTATTTTTATCCTTATAACTATTATTATTGTCGTAATAACTCTTATTTTTGTCCTTATTCCTATTTTATCATCGTATTAACTCTTACTTTTATCCTTATTACTATTATTATTATCGTAATAACTCTTATTTTTATCCTTATTCCTATTATTATTATCGTAATAACTCTTATTTTTATCCTTATTTCTATTATTATTATCATTATAACTATTATTTTCAGCCATATACCTATTTTTATTATCGTAATAACTATTATTTTTATCCTTATTACTATTATTATTATCGTAATAACACTTATTTTTGTCCTTATTCCTATTTTATCTTCGTATTAACTCTTACTTTTATCCTTATTACTATTACTATTATCGTAATAACTCTTATTTTTATCCTTATAGCTATTATTATTATCGTAATAACTCTTATTTTTGTCCATATTCCTATTTTATCATCGTATTAACTCTTACTTTTATCCTTATTACTATTATTATTATCGTAATAACTCTTATTTTTATCCTTATAGCTATTATTATTATCGTAATAACTCTTATTTTTGTCCATATTCCTATTTTATCATCGTATTAACTCTTACTTTTATCCTTATTACTATTATTATTATCGTAATAACTCTTATTTTTATCCTTACAGCTATTATTATTATCGTAATAACTCTTATTTTTGTCCATATTCCTATTTTATCATCGTATTAACTCTTACTTTTATCCTTATTACTATTACTATTATCGTAATAACTCTTATTTTTATCCTTATAGCTATTATTATTATCGTAATAACTCTTATTTTTATCCTTATTACTATTATTATTATCGTAATAACTCTTATTTTTATACTTATTTATATTATTATTATCATTTTAACTATTATTTTCAGCCATATTCCTATTTTTATTATGTAATAACTCTTATTTTTATCCTTATTGCTATTTTTATTATCGTAATAACTCTTATTTTTATCCCTATTACTATTATTATTATCGTAATAACTCTTATTTTTGTCCTTATTTCTATTTTATCATCGTATTAACTCTTACTTTTATCCTTATTACTATTACTATTATCGTAATAACTCTTATTTTTATCCTTATAGCTATTATTATTATCGTAATAACTCTTATTTTTGTCCATGTTCCTATTTTATCATCGTATTAACTCTTACTTTTATCCTTATTACTATTATTATTATCGTAATAACTCTTATTTTTATCCTTATAACTATTATTATTATCGTAATAACTCTTATTTTTGTCCTTATTCCTATTTTATCATCGTATTAACTCTTACTTTTATCCTTATTACTATTATTATTATCGTAATAACTCTTATTTTTATCCTTATTACTATTATTATTATCGTAATAACTCTTATTTTTATACTTATTTATATTATTATTATCATTATAACTATTATTTTCAGCCATATTCCTATTTTTATTATGTAATAACTCTTATTTTTATCCCTATTACTGTTATTATTATCATTATAACTATTATTTTCAGCCATATTCCTATTTTTATTATGTAATAACTCTTATTTTTATCCTTATTGCTATTTTTATTATCGTAATAACTCTTATTTTTATCCTTATTACTATTACTATTATCGTAATAACTCTTATTTTTATCCTTACAGCTATTATTATTATCGTAATAACTCTTATTTTTGTCCATATTCCTATTTTATCATCGTATTAACTCTTACTTTTATCCTTATTACTATTATTATTATCGTAATAACTCTTATTTTTATCCTTGTTAATATTATTATTACCGTAATAACTACTACTTTCAGCCATATTCCTATTTTTATTATGTAATAACACTTATTTTTATCCTTATTTCTATTATTATTATAGTAATAACTCTTATTTTTATCCTTATAACTATTATTATTGTCGTAATAACTCTTATTTTTGTCCTTATTCCTATTTTATCATCGTATTAACTCTTACTTTTATCCTTATTACTATTATTATTATCGTAATAACTCTTATTTTTATCCTTATTCCTATTATTATTATCGTAATAACTCTTATTTTTATCCTTATTTCTATTATTATTATCATTATAACTATTATTTTCAGCCATATTCCTATTTTTATTATCGTAATAACTATTATTTTTATCCTTATTACTATTATTATTATCGTAATAACACTTATTTTTGTCCTTATTCCTATTTTATCTTCGTATTAACTCTTACTTTTATCCTTATTACTATTACTATTATCGTAATAACTCTTATTTTTATCCTTATAGCTATTATTATTATCGTAATAACTCTTATTTTTGTCCATATTCCTATTTTATCATCGTATTAACTCTTACTTTTATCCTTATTACTATTATTATTATCGTAATAACTCTTATTTTTATCCTTATTCCTATTATTATTATCGTAATAACTCTTATTTTTATCCTTGTTTCTATTATTATTATCATTATAACTATTATTTTCAGCCATATTCCTATTTTTATTATCGTAATAACTATTATTTTTATCCTTATTACTATTATTATTATCGTAATAACTCTTATTTTTGTCCTTATTCCTATTTTATCATCGTATTAACTCTTACCTTTATCCTTATTACTATTACTATTATCGTAATAAGTCTTATTTTTATCCTTATTCCTATTATTATTATCGTAATAACTCTTATTTTTATCCTTATTTCTATTATTATTATCATTATAACTATTATTTTCAGCCATATTCCTATTTTTATTATCGTAATAACTATTATTTTTATCCTTATTACTATTATTATTATCGTAATAACTCTTATTTTTGTCCTTATTCCTATTTTATCTTCGTATTAACTCTTACTTTTATCCTTATTACTATTACTATTATCGTAATAACTCTTATTTTTATCCTTATAGCTATTATTATTATCGTAATAACTCTTATTTTTATCCTTATTAATATTATTATTATCGTAATAACTACTACTTTCAGCCATATTCCTATTTTTATTATGTAATAACACTTATTTTTATCCTTATTTCTATTATTATTATCGTAATAACTCTTATTTTTATCCTTATAGCTATTATTATTATCGTAATAACTCTTATTTTTGTCCATGTTCCTATTTTATCATCGTATTAACTCTTACTTTTATCCTTATTACTATTATTATTATCGTAATAACTCTTATTTTTATCCTTATAACTATTATTATTATCGTAATAACTCTTATTTTTGTCCTTATTCCTATTTTATCATCGTATTAACTCTTACTTTTATCCTTATTACTATTATTATTATCGTAATAACTCTTATTTTTATCCTTATTACTATTATTATTATCGTAATAACTCTTATTTTTATACTTATTTATATTATTATTATCATTATAACTATTATTTTCAGCCATATTCCTATTTTTATTATGTAATAATTCTTATTTTTATCCCTATTACTGTTATTATTATCATTATAACTATTATTTTCAGCCATATTCCTATTTTTATTATGTAATAACTCTTATTTTTATCCTTATTGCTATTTTTATTATCGTAATAACTCTTATTTTTATCCTTATTACTATTATTATTATCGTAATAACTCTTATTTTTGTCCTTATTCCTATTTTATCATCGTATTAACTCTTACTTTTGTCCTTATTACTATTACTATTATCGTAATAACTCTTATTTTTATCCTTACAGCTATTATTATTATCGTAATAACTCTTATTTTTGTCCATATTCCTATTTTATCATCGTATTAACTCTTACTTTTATCCTTATTACTATTATTATTATCGTAATAACTCTTATTTTTATCCTTATTAATATTATTATTATCGTAATAACTACTACTTTCAGCCATATTCCTATTTTTATTATGTAATAACACTTATTTTTATCCTTATTTCTATTATTATTATAGTAATAACTCTTATTTTTATCCTTATAACTATTATTATTGTCGTAATAACTCTTATTTTTGTCCTTATTCCTATTTTATCATCGTATTAACTCTTACTTTTATCCTTATTACTATTATTATTATCGTAATAACTCTTATTTTTATCCTTATTCCTATTATTATTATCGTAATAACTCTTATTTTTATCCTTATTTCTATTATTATTATCATTATAACTATTATTTTCAGCCATATTCCTATTTTTATTATCGTAATAACTATTATTTTTATCCTTATTACTATTATTATTATCGTAATAACACTTATTTTTGTCCTTATTCCTATTTTATCTTCGTATTAACTCTTACTTTTATCCTTATTACTATTACTATTATCGTAATAACTCTTATTTTTATCCTTATAGCTATTATTATTATCGTAATAACTCTTATTTTTGTCCATATTCCTATTTTATCATCGTATTAACTCTTACTTTTATCCTTATTACTATTATTATTATCGTAATAACTCTTATTTTTATCCTTATAGCTATTATTATTATCGTAATAACTCTTATTTTTGTCCATATTCCTATTTTATCATCGTATTAACTCTTACTTTTATCCTTATTACTATTATTATTATCGTAATAACTCTTATTTTTATCCTTATTACTATTATTATTATCGTAATAACTCTTATTTTTGTCCTTATTCCTATTTTATCATCGTATTAACTCTTACTTTTATCCTTATTACTATCATTATTATCGTAATAACTCTTATTTTTATCCTTATTACTATTATTATTATCGTAATAACTCTTATTTTTATACTTATTTATATTATTAATATCATTATAACTATTATTTTCAGCCATATTCCTATTTTTATTATGTAATAACTCTTATTTTTATCCCTATTACTGTTATTATTATCATTATAACTATTATTTTCAGCCATATTCCTATTTTTATTACGTAATAACTCTTATTTTTATCCTTATTGCTATTTTTATTATCGTAATAACTCTTATTTTTATCCTTATTACTATTATTATTATCGTAATAACTCTTATTTTTGTCCTTATTCCTATTTTATCATCGTATTAACTCTTACTTTTGTCCTTATTACTATTACTATTATCGTAATAACTCTTATTTTTATCCTTACAGCTATTATTATTATCGTAATAACTCTTATTTTTGTCCATATTCCTATTTTATCATCGTATTAACTCTTACTTTTATCCTTATTACTATTATTATTATCGTAATAACTCTTATTTTTATCCTTATTAATATTATTATTATCGTAATAACTACTACTTTCAGCCATATTCCTATTTTTATTATGTAATAACACTTATTTTTATCCTTATTTCTATTATTATTATAGTAATAACTCTTATTTTTATCCTTATAACTATTATTATTGTCGTAATAACTCTTATTTTTGTCCTTATTCCTATTTTATCATCGTATTAACTCTTACTTTTATCCTTATTACTATTATTATTATCGTAATAACTCTTATTTTTATCCTTATTCCTATTATTATTATCGTAATAACTCTTATTTTTATCCTTATTTCTATTATTATTATCATTATAACTATTGTTTTCAGCCATATTCCTATTTTTATTATCGTAATAACTATTATTTTTATCCTTATTACTATTATTATTATCGTAATAACACTTATTTTTGTCCTTATTCCTATTTTATCTTCGTATTAACTCTTACTTTTATCCTTATTACTATTACTATTATCGTAATAACTCTTATTTTTATCCTTATAGCTATTATTATTATCGTAATAACTCTTATTTTTGTCCATATTCCTATTTTATCATCGTATTAACTCTTACTTTTATCCTTATTACTATTATTATTATCGTAATAACTCTTATTTTTATCCTTATAGCTATTATTATTATCGTAATAACTCTTATTTTTGTCCATATTCCTATTTTATCATCGTATTAACTCTTATTTTTATCCTTATTACTATTATTATTATCGTAATAACTCTTATTTTTGTCCTTATTCCTATTTTATCATCGTATTAACTCTTACTTTTGTCCTTATTACTATTACTATTATCGTAATAACTCTTATTTTTATCCTTACAGCTATTATTATTATCGTAATAACTCTTTTTTTTGTCCATATTCCTATTTTATCATCGTATTAACTCTTACTTTTATCCTTATTACTATTATTATTATCGTAATAACTCTTATTTTTATCCTTATTAATATTATTATTATCGTAATAACTACTACTTTCAGCCATATTCCTATTTTTATTATGTAATAACACTTATTTTTATCCTTATTTCTATTATTATTATAGTAATAACTCTTATTTTTATCCTTATAACTATTATTATTGTCGTAATAACTCTTATTTTTGTCCTTATTCCTATTTTATCATCGTATTAACTCTTACTTTTATCCTTATTACTATTATTATTATCGTAATAACTCTTATTTTTATCCTTATTCCTATTATTATTATCGTAATAACTCTTATTTTTATCCTTATTTCTATTATTATTATCATTATAACTATTATTTTCAGCCATATTCCTATTTTTATTATCGTAATAACTATTATTTTTATCCTTATTACTATTATTATTATCGTAATAACTCTTATTTTTGTCCTTATTCCTATTTTATCATCGTATTAACTCTTACCTTTATCCTTATTACTATTACTATTATCGTAATAACTCTTATTTTTATCCTTATTCCTATTATTATTATCGTAATAACTCTTATTTTTATCCTTATTTCTATTATTATTATCATTATAACTATTATTTTCAGCCATATTCCTATTTTTATTATCGTAATAACTATTATTTTTATCCTTATTACTATTATTATTATCGTAATAACTCTTATTTTTGTCCTTATTCCTATTTTATCTTCGTATTAACTCTTACTTTTATCCTTATTACTATTACTATTATCGTAATAACACTTATTTTTATCCTTATAGCTATTATTATTATCGTAATAACTCTTATTTTTATCCTTATTAATATTATTATTATCGTAATAACTACTACTTTCAGCCATATTCCTATTTTTATTATGTAATAACACTTATTTTTATCCTTATTTCTATTATTATTATCGTAATAACTCTTATTTTTATCCTTATAGCTATTATTATTATCGTAATAACTCTTATTTTTGTCCATGTTCCTATTTTATCATCGTATTAACTCTTACTTTTATCCTTATTACTATTATTATTATCGTAATAACTCTTATTTTTATCCTTATAACTATTATTATTATCGTAATAACTCTTATTTTTGTCCTTATTCCTATTTTATCATCGTATTAACTCTTACTTTTATCCTTATTACTATTATTATTATCGTAATAACTCTTATTTTTATCCTTATTACTATTATTATTATCGTAATAACTCTTATTTTTATACTTATTTATATTATTATTATCATTATAACTATTATTTTCAGCCATATTCCTATTTTTATTATGTAATAATTCTTATTTTTATCCCTATTACTGTTATTATTATCATTATAACTATTATTTTCAGCCATATTCCTATTTTTATTATGTAATAACTCTTATTTTTATCCTTATTGCTATTTTTATTATCGTAATAACTCTTATTTTTATCCTTATTACTATTATTATTATCGTAATAACTCTTATTTTTGTCCTTATTCCTATTTTATCATCGTATTAACTCTTACTTTTGTCCTTATTACTATTACTATTATCGTAATAACTCTTATTTTTATCCTTACAGCTATTATTATTATCGTAATAACTCTTATTTTTGTCCATATTCCTATTTTATCATCGTATTAACTCTTACTTTTATCCTTATTACTATTATTATTATCGTAATAACTCTTATTTTTATCCTTATTAATATTATTATTATCGTAATAACTACTACTTTCAGCCATATTCCTATTTTTATTATGTAATAACACTTATTTTTATCCTTATTTCTATTATTATTATAGTAATAACTCTTATTTTTATCCTTATAACTATTATTATTGTCGTAATAACTCTTATTTTTGTCCTTATTCCTATTTTATCATCGTATTAACTCTTACTTTTATCCTTATTACTATTATTATTATCGTAATAACTCTTATTTTTATCCTTATTCCTATTATTATTATCGTAATAACTCTTATTTTTATCCTTATTTCTATTATTATTATCATTATAACTATTATTTTCAGCCATATTCCTATTTTTATTATCGTAATAACTATTATTTTTATCCTTATTACTATTATTATTATCGTAATAACACTTATTTTTGTCCTTATTCCTATTTTATCTTCGTATTAACTCTTACTTTTATCCTTATTACTATTACTATTATCGTAATAACTCTTATTTTTATCCTTATAGCTATTATTATTATCGTAATAACTCTTATTTTTGTCCATATTCCTATTTTATCATCGTATTAACTCTTACTTTTATCCTTATTACTATTATTATTATCGTAATAACTCTTATTTTTATCCTTATAGCTATTATTATTATCGTAATAACTCTTATTTTTGTCCATATTCCTATTTTATCATCGTATTAACTCTTACTTTTATCCTTATTACTATTATTATTATCGTAATAACTCTTATTTTTATCCTTATTACTATTATTATTATCGTAATAACTCTTATTTTTGTCCTTATTCCTATTTTATCATCGTATTAACTCTTACTTTTATCCTTATTACTATCATTATTATCGTAATAACTCTTATTTTTATCCTTATTACTATTATTATTATCGTAATAACTCTTATTTTTATACTTATTTATATTATTAATATCATTATAACTATTATTTTCAGCCATATTCCTATTTTTATTATGTAATAACTCTTATTTTTATCCCTATTACTGTTATTATTATCATTATAACTATTATTTTCAGCCATATTCCTATTTTTATTACGTAATAACTCTTATTTTTATCCTTATTGCTATTTTTATTATCGTAATAACTCTTATTTTTATCCTTATTACTATTATTATTATCGTAATAACTCTTATTTTTGTCCTTATTCCTATTTTATCATCGTATTAACTCTTACTTTTGTCCTTATTACTATTACTATTATCGTAATAACTCTTATTTTTATCCTTACAGCTATTATTATTATCGTAATAACTCTTATTTTTGTCCATATTCCTATTTTATCATCGTATTAACTCTTACTTTTATCCTTATTACTATTATTATTATCGTAATAACTCTTATTTTTATCCTTATTAATATTATTATTATCGTAATAACTACTACTTTCAGCCATATTCCTATTTTTATTATGTAATAACACTTATTTTTATCCTTATTTCTATTATTATTATAGTAATAACTCTTATTTTTATCCTTATAACTATTATTATTGTCGTAATAACTCTTATTTTTGTCCTTATTCCTATTTTATCATCGTATTAACTCTTACTTTTATCCTTATTACTATTATTATTATCGTAATAACTCTTATTTTTATCCTTATTCCTATTATTATTATCGTAATAACTCTTATTTTTATCCTTATTTCTATTATTATTATCATTATAACTATTGTTTTCAGCCATATTCCTATTTTTATTATCGTAATAACTATTATTTTTATCCTTATTACTATTATTATTATCGTAATAACACTTATTTTTGTCCTTATTCCTATTTTATCTTCGTATTAACTCTTACTTTTATCCTTATTACTATTACTATTATCGTAATAACTCTTATTTTTATCCTTATAGCTATTATTATTATCGTAATAACTCTTATTTTTGTCCATATTCCTATTTTATCATCGTATTAACTCTTACTTTTATCCTTATTACTATTATTATTATCGTAATAACTCTTATTTTTATCCTTATAGCTATTATTATTATCGTAATAACTCTTATTTTTGTCCATATTCCTATTTTATCATCGTATTAACTCTTATTTTTATCCTTATTACTATTATTATTATCGTAATAACTCTTATTTTTGTCCTTATTCCTATTTTATCATCGTATTAACTCTTACTTTTGTCCTTATTACTATTACTATTATCGTAATAACTCTTATTTTTATCCTTACAGCTATTATTATTATCGTAATAACTCTTATTTTTGTCCATATTCCTATTTTATCATCGTATTAACTCTTACTTTTATCCTTATTACTATTATTATTATCGTAATAACTCTTATTTTTATCCTTATTAATATTATTATTATCGTAATAACTACTACTTTCAGCCATATTCCTATTTTTATTATGTAATAACACTTATTTTTATCCTTATTTCTATTATTATTATAGTAATAACTCTTATTTTTATCCTTATAACTATTATTATTGTCGTAATAACTCTTATTTTTGTCCTTATTCCTATTTTATCATCGTATTAACTCTTACTTTTATCCTTATTACTATTATTATTATCGTAATAACTCTTATTTTTATCCTTATTCCTATTATTATTATCGTAATAACTCTTATTTTTATCCTTATTTCTATTATTATTATCATTATAACTATTATTTTCAGCCATATTCCTATTTTTATTATCGTAATAACTATTATTTTTATCCTTATTACTATTATTATTATCGTAATAACTCTTATTTTTGTCCTTATTCCTATTTTATCATCGTATTAACTCTTACCTTTATCCTTATTACTATTACTATTATCGTAATAACTCTTATTTTTATCCTTATTCCTATTATTATTATCGTAATAACTCTTATTTTTATCCTTATTTCTATTATTATTATCATTATAACTATTATTTTCAGCCATATTCCTATTTTTATTATCGTAATAACTATTATTTTTATCCTTATTACTATTATTATTATCGTAATAACTCTTATTTTTGTCCTTATTCCTATTTTATCTTCGTATTAACTCTTACTTTTATCCTTATTACTATTACTATTATCGTAATAACACTTATTTTTATCCTTATAGCTATTATTATTATCGTAATAACTCTTATTTTTATCCTTATTAATATTATTATTATCGTAATAACTACTACTTTCAGCCATATTCCTATTTTTATTATGTAATAACACTTATTTTTATCCTTATTTCTATTATTATTATCGTAATAACTCTTATTTTTATCCTTATAGCTATTATTATTATCGTAATAACTCTTATTTTTGTCCATGTTCCTATTTTATCATCGTATTAACTCTTACTTTTATCCTTATTACTATTATTATTATCGTAATAACTCTTATTTTTATCCTTATAACTATTATTATTATCGTAATAACTCTTATTTTTGTCCTTATTCCTATTTTATCATCGTATTAACTCTTACTTTTATCCTTATTACTATTATTATTATCGTAATAACTCTTATTTTTATCCTTATTACTATTATTATTATCGTAATAACTCTTATTTTTATACTTATTTATATTATTATTATCATTATAACTATTATTTTCAGCCATATTCCTATTTTTATTATGTAATAATTCTTATTTTTATCCCTATTACTGTTATTATTATCATTATAACTATTATTTTCAGCCATATTCCTATTTTTATTATGTAATAACTCTTATTTTTATCCTTATTGCTATTTTTATTATCGTAATAACTCTTATTTTTGTCCTTATTCCTATTTTATCATCGTATTAACTCTTACTTTTATCCTTATTACTATTACTATTATCGTAATAACTCTTATTTTTATCCTTATAGCTATTATTATTATCGTAATAACTCTTATTTTTGTCCATATTCCTATTTTATCATCGTATTAACTCTTACTTTTATCCTTATTACTATTATTATTATCGTAATAACTCTTATTTTTATCCTTATTACTATTATTATTATCGTAATAACTCTTATTTTTGTCCTTATTCCTATTTTATCATCGTATTAACTCTTACTTTTATCCTTATTACTATCATTATTATCGTAATAACTCTTATTTTTATCCTTATTACTATTATTATTATCGTAATAACTCTTATTTTTATACTTATTTATATTATTATTATCATTATAACTATTATTTTCAGCCATATTCCTATTTTTATTATGTAATAACTCTTATTTTTATCCCTATTACTGTTATTATTATCATTATAACTATTATTTTCAGCCATATTCCTATTTTTATTATGTAATAACTCTTATTTTTATCCTTATTGCTATTTTTATTATCGTAATAACTCTTATTTTTGTCCTTATTCCTATTTTATCATCGTATTAACTCTTACTTTTATCCTTATTACTATTACTATTATCGTAATAACTCTTATTTTTATCCTTATAGCTATTATTATTATCGTAATAACTCTTATTTTTGTCCATATTCCTATTTTATCATCGTATTAACTCTTACTTTTATCCTTATTACTATTATTATTATCGTAATAACTCTTATTTTTATCCTTATTACTATTATTATTATCGTAATAACTCTTATTTTTGTCCTTATTCCTATTTTATCATCGTATTAACTCTTACTTTTATCCTTATTACTATTATTATTATCGTAATAACTCTTATTTTTATCCTTATTACTATTATTATTATCGTAATAACTCTTATTTTTATACTTATTTATATTATTATTATCATTATAACTATTATTTTCAGCCATATTCCTATTTTTATTATGTAATAACTCTTATTTTTATCCCTATTACTGTTATTATTATCATTATAACTATTATTTTCAGCCATATTCCTATTTTTATTATGTAATAACTCTTATTTTTATCCTTATTGCTATTTTTATTATCGTAATAACTCTTATTTTTATCCTTATTACTATTATTATTATCGTAATAACTCTTATTTTTGTCCTTATTCCTATTTTATCATCGTATTAACTCTTACTTTTGTCCTTATTACTATTACTATTATCGTAATAACTCTTATTTTTATCCTTACAGCTATTATTATTATCGTAATAACTCTTATTTTTGTCCATATTCCTATTTTATCATCGTATTAACTCTTACTTTTATCCTTATTACTGTTATTATTATCGTAATAACTCTTATTTTTATCCTTATTAATATTATTATTATCGTAATAACTACTACTTTCAGCCATATTCCTATTTTTATTATGTAATAACACTTATTTTTATCCTTATTTCTATTATTATTATAGTAATAACTCTTATTTTTATCCTTATAACTATTATTATTGTCGTAATAACTCTTATTTTTGTCCTTATTCCTATTTTATCATCGTATTAACTCTTACTTTTATCCTTATTACTATTATTATTATCGTAATAACTCTTATTTTTATCCTTATTCCTATTATTATTATCGTAATAACTCTTATTTTTATCCTTATTTCTATTATTATTATCATTATAACTATTATTTTCAGCCATATTCCTATTTTTATTATCGTAATAACTATTATTTTTGTCCTTATTACTATTATTATTATCGTAATAACACTTATTTTTGTCCTTATTCCTATTTTATCTTCGTATTAACTCTTACTTTTATCCTTATTACTATTACTATTATCGTAATAACTCTTATTTTTATCCTTATAGCTATTATTATTATCGTAATAACTCTTATTTTTGTCCATATTCCTATTTTATCATCGTATTAACTCTTACTTTTATCCTTATTACTATTATTATTATCGTAATAACTCTTATTTTTATCCTTATAGCTATTATTATTATCGTAATAACTCTTATTTTTGTCCATATTCCTATTTTATCATCGTATTAACTCTTACTTTTATCCTTATTACTATTATTATTATCGTAATAACTCTTATTTTTATCCTTATAACTATTATTATTATCGTAATAACTCTTATTTTTGTCCTTATTCCTATTTTATCATCGTATTAACTCTTACTTTTATCCTTATTACTATTATTATTATCGTAATAACTCTTATTTTTATCCTTATTACTATTATTATTATCGTAATAACTCTTATTTTTATACTTATTTATATTATTATTATCATTATAACTATTATTTTCAGCCATATTCCTATTTTTATTATGTAATAATTCTTATTTTTATCCCTATTACTGTTATTATTATCATTATAACTATTATTTTCAGCCATATTCCTATTTTTATTATGTAATAACTCTTATTTTTATCCTTATTGCTATTTTTATTATCGTAATAACTCTTATTTTTGTCCTTATTCCTATTTTATCATCGTATTAACTCTTACTTTTATCCTTATTACTATTACTATTATCGTAATAACTCTTATTTTTATCCTTATAGCTATTATTATTATCGTAATAACTCTTATTTTTGTCCATATTCCTATTTTATCATCGTATTAACTCTTACTTTTATCCTTATTACTATTATTATTATCGTAATAACTCTTATTTTTATCCTTATTACTATTATTATTATCGTAATAACTCTTATTTTTGTCCTTATTCCTATTTTATCATCGTATTAACTCTTACTTTTATCCTTATTACTATCATTATTATCGTAATAACTCTTATTTTTATCCTTATTACTATTATTATTATCGTAATAACTCTTATTTTTATACTTATTTATATTATTATTATCATTATAACTATTATTTTCAGCCATATTCCTATTTTTATTATGTAATAACTCTTATTTTTATCCCTATTACTGTTATTATTATCATTATAACTATTATTTTCAGCCATATTCCTATTTTTATTATGTAATAACTCTTATTTTTATCCTTATTGCTATTTTTATTATCGTAATAACTCTTATTTTTGTCCTTATTCCTATTTTATCATCGTATTAACTCTTACTTTTATCCTTATTACTATTACTATTATCGTAATAACTCTTATTTTTATCCTTATAGCTATTATTATTATCGTAATAACTCTTATTTTTGTCCATATTCCTATTTTATCATCGTATTAACTCTTACTTTTATCCTTATTACTATTATTATTATCGTAATAACTCTTATTTTTATCCTTATTACTATTATTATTATCGTAATAACTCTTATTTTTGTCCTTATTCCTATTTTATCATCGTATTAACTCTTACTTTTATCCTTATTACTATTATTATTATCGTAATAACTCTTATTTTTATCCTTAGTACTATTATTATTATCGTAATAACTCTTATTTTTATACTTATTTATATTATTATTATCATTATAACTATTATTTTCAGCCATATTCCTATTTTTATTATGTAATAACTCTTATTTTTATCCCTATTACTGTTATTATTATCATTATAACTATTATTTTCAGCCATATTCCTATTTTTATTATGTAATAACTCTTATTTTTATCCTTATTGCTATTTTTATTATCGTAATAACTCTTATTTTTATCCTTATTACTATTATTATTATCGTAATAACTCTTATTTTTGTCCTTATTCCTATTTTATCATCGTATTAACTCTTACTTTTGTCCTTATTACTATTACTATTATCGTAATAACTCTTATTTTTATCCTTACAGCTATTATTATTATCGTAATAACTCTTATTTTTGTCCATATTCCTATTTTATCATCGTATTAACTCTTACTTTTATCCTTATTACTGTTATTATTATCGTAATAACTCTTATTTTTATCCTTATTAATATTATTATTATCGTAATAACTACTACTTTCAGCCATATTCCTATTTTTATTATGTAATAACACTTATTTTTATCCTTATTTCTATTATTATTATAGTAATAACTCTTATTTTTATCCTTATAACTATTATTATTGTCGTAATAACTCTTATTTTTGTCCTTATTCCTATTTTATCATCGTATTAACTCTTACTTTTATCCTTATTACTATTATTATTATCGTAATAACTCTTATTTTTATCCTTATTCCTATTATTATTATCGTAATAACTCTTATTTTTATCCTTATTTCTATTATTATTATCATTATAACTATTATTTTCAGCCATATTCCTATTTTTATTATCGTAATAACTATTATTTTTGTCCTTATTACTATTATTATTATCGTAATAACACTTATTTTTGTCCTTATTCCTATTTTATCTTCGTATTAACTCTTACTTTTATCCTTATTACTATTACTATTATCGTAATAACTCTTATTTTTATCCTTATAGCTATTATTATTATCGTAATAACTCTTATTTTTGTCCATATTCCTATTTTATCATCGTATTAACTCTTACTTTTATCCTTATTACTATTATTATTATCGTAATAACTCTTATTTTTATCCTTATAGCTATTATTATTATCGTAATAACTCTTATTTTTGTCCATATTCCTATTTTATCATCGTATTAACTCTTACTTTTATCCTTATTACTATTATTATTATCGTAATAACTCTTATTTTTATCCTTATAACTATTATTATTATCGTAATAACTCTTATTTTTGTCCTTATTCCTATTTTATCATCGTATTAACTCTTACTTTTATCCTTATTACTATTATTATTATCGTAATAACTCTTATTTTTATCCTTATTACTATTATTATTATCGTAATAACTCTTATTTTTATACTTATTTATATTATTATTATCATTATAACTATTATTTTCAGCCATATTCCTATTTTTATTATGTAATAATTCTTATTTTTATCCCTATTACTGTTATTATTATCATTATAACTATTATTTTCAGCCATATTCCTATTTTTATTATGTAATAACTCTTATTTTTATCCTTATTGCTATTTTTATTATCGTAATAACTCTTATTTTTGTCCTTATTCCTATTTTATCATCGTATTAACTCTTACTTTTATCCTTATTACTATTACTATTATCGTGATAACTCTTATTTTTATCCTTATAGCTATTATTATTATCGTAATAACTCTTATTTTTGTCCATATTCCTATTTTATCATCGTATTAACTCTTACTTTTATCCTTATTACTATTATTATTATCGTAATAACTCTTATTTTTATCCTTATTACTATTATTTTTATCGTAATAACTCTTATTTTTATACTTATTTATATTATTATTATCATTTTAACTATTATTTTCAGCCATATTCCTATTTTTATTATGTAATAACTCTTATTTTTATCCTTATTGCTATTTTTATTATCGTAATAACTCTTATTTTTATCCCTATTACTATTATTATTATCGTAATAACTCTTATTTTTGTCCTTATTCCTATTTTATCATCGTATTAACTCTTACTTTTATCATTGTTACTATTACTATTATCGTAATAACTCTTATTTTTATCCTTATAGCTATTATTATTATCGTAATAACTCTTATTTTTGTCCATGTTCCTATTTTATCATCGTATTAACTCTTACTTTTATCATTATTACTATTATTATTATCGTAATAACTCTTATTTTTATCCTTATTACTATTATTATTATCGTAATAACTCTTATTTTTATACTTATTTATATTATTATTATCATTATAACTATTATTTTCAGCCATATTCCTATTTTTATTATGTAATAACTCTTATTTTTATCCCTATTACTGTTATTATTATCATTATAACTATTATTTTCAGCCATATTCCTATTTTTATTATGTAATAACTCTTATTTTTATCCTTATTGCTATTTTTATTATCGTAATAACTCTTATTTTTATCCTTATTACTATTATTATTATCGTAATAACTCTTATTTTTGTCCTTATTCCTATTTTATCATCGTATTAACTCTTACTTTTGTCCTTATTACTATTACTATTATCGTAATAACTCTTATTTTTATCCTTACAGCTATTATTATTATCGTAATAACTCTTATTTTTGTCCATATTCCTATTTTATCATCGTATTAACTCTTACTTTTATCCTTATTACTATTATTATTATCGTAATAACTCTTATTTTTATCCTTATTAATATTATTATTATCGTAATAACTACTACTTTCAGCCATATTCCTATTTTTATTATGTAATAACACTTATTTTTATCCTTATTTCCATTATTATTATAGTAATAACTCTTATTTTTATCCTTATAACTATTATTATTGTCGTAATAACTCTTATTTTTGTCCTTATTCCTATTTTATCATCGTATTAACTCTTACTTTTATCCTTATTACTATTATTATTATCGTAATAACTCTTATTTTTATCCTTATTCCTATTATTATTATCGTAATAACTCTTATTTTTATCCTTATTTCTATTATTATTATCATTATAACTATTATTTTCAGCCATATTCCTATTTTTATTATCGTAATAACTATTATTTTTATCCTTATTACTATTATTATTATCGTAATAACACTTATTTTTGTCCTTATTCCTATTTTATCTTCGTATTAACTCTTACTTTTATCCTTATTACTATTACTATTATCGTAATAACTCTTATTTTTATCCTTATAGCTATTATTATTATCGTAATAACTCTTATTTTTGTCCATATTCCTATTTTATCATCGTATTAACTCTTACTTTTATCCTTATTACTATTATTATTATCGTAATAACTCTTATTTTTATCCTTATAGCTATTATTATTATCGTAATAACTCTTATTTTTGTCCATATTCCTATTTTATCATCGTATTAACTCTTACTTTTATCCTTATTACTATTATTATTATCGTAATAACTCTTATTTTTATCCTTATAACTATTATTATTATCGTAATAACTCTTATTTTTGTCCTTATTCCTATTTTATCATCGTATTAACTCTTACTTTTATCCTTATTACTATTATTATTATCGTAATAACTCTTATTTTTATCCTTATTACTATTATTATTATCGTAATAACTCTTATTTTTATACTTATTTATATTATTATTATCATTATAACTATTATTTTCAGCCATATTCCTATTTTTATTATGTAATAACTCTTATTTTTATCCCTATTACTGTTATTATTATAATTATAACTATTATTTTCAGCCATATTCCTATTTTTATTATGTAATAACTCTTATTTTTATCCTTATTGCTATTTTTATTATCGTAATAACTCTTATTTTTATCCTTATTACTATTATTATTATCGTAATAACTCTTATTTTTGTCCTTATTCCTATTTTATCATCGTATTAACTCTTACTTTTGTCCTTATTACTATTATTATTATCGTAATAACTCTTATTTTTATCCTTATTACTATTATTATTATCGTAATAACTCTTATTTTTATACTTATTTATATTATTATTATCATTATAACTATTATTTTCAGCCATATTCCTATTTTTATTATCGTAATAACTATTATTTTTGTCCTTATTACTATTATTATTATCGTAATAACACTTATTTTTGTCCATATTCCTATTTTATCATCGTATTAACTCTCACTTTTATCCTTATTACTATTATTATTATCGTAATAACTCTTATTTTTATCCTTATTACTATTATTTTTATCGTAATAACTCTTACTTTTATACTTATTTATATTATTATTATCATTTTAACTATTATTTTCAGCCATATTCCTATTTTTATTATGTAATAACTCTTATTTTTATCCTTATTGCTATTTTTATTATCGTAATAACTCTTATTTTTATCCCTATTACTATTATTATTATCGTAATAACTCTTATTTTTGTCCTTATTCCTATTTTATCATCGTATTAACTCTTACTTTTATCCTTATTACTATTACTATTATCGTAATAACTCTTATTTTTATCCTTATAGCTATTATTATTATCGTAATAACTCTTATTTTTGTCCATGTTCCTATTTTATCATCGTATTAACTCTTACTTTTATCCTTATTACTATTATTATTATCGTAATAACTCTTATTTTTATCCTTATAACTATTATTATTATCGTAATAACTCTTATTTTTGTCCTTATTCCTATTTTATCATCGTATTAACTCTTACTTTTATCCTTATTACTATTATTATTATCGTAATAACTCTTATTTTTATCCTTATTACTATTATTATTATCGTAATAACTCTTATTTTTATACTTATTTATATTATTATTATCATTATAACTATTATTTTCAGCCATATTCCTATTTTTATTATGTAATAACTCTTATTTTTATCCCTATTACTGTTATTATTATCATTATAACTATTATTTTCAGCCATATTCCTATTTTTATTATGTAATAACTCTTATTTTTATCCTTATTGCTATTTTTATTATCGTAATAACTCTTATTTTTATCCTTATTACTATTATTATTATCGTAATAACTCTTATTTTTGTCCTTATTCCTATTTTATCATCGTATTAACTCTTACTTTTGTCCTTATTACTATTACTATTATCGTAATAACTCTTATTTTTATCCTTACAGCTATTATTATTATCGTAATAACTCTTATTTTTGTCCATATTCCTATTTTATCATCGTATTAACTCTTACTTTTATCCTTATTACTATTATTATTATCGTAATAACTCTTATTTTTATCCTTATTAATATTATTATTATCGTAATAACTACTACTTTCAGCCATATTCCTATTTTTATTATGTAATAACACTTATTTTTATCCTTATTTCTATTATTATTATAGTAATAACTCTTATTTTTATCCTTATAACTATTATTATTGTCGTAATAACTCTTATTTTTGTCCTTATTCCTATTTTATCATCGTATTAACTCTTACTTTTATCCTTATTACTATTATTATTATCGTAATAACTCTTATTTTTATCCTTATTCCTATTATTATTATCGTAATAACTCTTATTTTTATCCTTATTTCTATTATTATTATCATTATAACTATTATTTTCAGCCATATTCCTATTTTTATTATCGTAATAACTATTATTTTTATCCTTATTACTATTATTATTATCGTAGTAACACTTATTTTTGTCCTTATTCCTATTTTATCTTCGTATTAACTCTTACTTTTATCCTTATTACTATTACTATTATCGTAATAACTCTTATTTTTATCCTTATAGCTATTATTATTATCGTAATAACTCTTATTTTTGTCCATATTCCTATTTTATCATCGTATTAACTCTTACTTTTATCCTTATTACTATTATTATTATCGTAATAACTCTTATTTTTATCCTTATAGCTATTATTATTATCGTAATAACTCTTATTTTTGTCCATATTCCTATTTTATCATCGTATTAACTCTTACTTTTATCCTTATTACTATTATTATTATCGTAATAACTCTTATTTTTATCCTTATAGCTATTATTATTATCGTAATAACTCTTATTTTTGTCCATATTCCTATTTTATCATCGTATTAACTCTTACTTTTATCCTTATTACTATTATTATTATCGTAATAACTCTTATTTTTATCCTTATAACTATTATTATTATCGTAATAACTCTTATTTTTGTCCTTATTCCTATTCTATCATCGTATTAACTCTTACTTTTATCCTTATTACTATTATTATTATCGTAATAACTCTTATTTTTATACTTATTTATATTATTATTATCATTATAACTATTATTTTCAGCCATATTCCTATTTTTATTATGTAATAACTCTTATTTTTATCCCTATTACTGTTATTATTATCATTATAACTATTATTTTCAGCCATATTCCTATTTTTATTATGTAATAACTCTTATTTTTATCCTTATTGCTATTTTTATTATCGTAATAACTCTTATTTTTATCCTTATTACTATTATTATTATCGTAATAACTCTTATTTTTGTCCTTATTCCTATTTTATCATCGTATTAACTCTTACTTTTGTCCTTATTACTATTACTATTATCGTAATAACTCTTATTTTTATCCTTACAGCTATTATTATTATCGTAATAACTCTTATTTTTGTCCATATTCCTATTTTATCATCGTATTAACTCTTACTTTTATCCTTATTACTATTATTATTATCGTAATAACTCTTATTTTTATCCTTATTAATATTATTATTATCGTAATAACTACTACTTTCAGCCATATTCCTATTTTTATTATGTAATAACACTTATTTTTATCCTTATTTCTATTATTATTATAGTAATAACTCTTATTTTTATCCTTATAACTATTATTATTGTCGTAATAACTCTTATTTTTGTCCTTATTCCTATTTTATCATCGTATTAACTCTTACTTTTATCCTTATTACTATTATTATTATCGTAATAACTCTTATTTTTATCCTTATTCCTATTATTATTATCGTAATAACTCTTATTTTTATCCTTATTTCTATTATTATTATCATTATAACTATTATTTTCAGCCATATTCCTATTTTTATTATCGTAATAACTATTATTTTTATCCTTATTACTATTATTATTATCGTAATAACACTTATTTTTGTCCTTATTCCTATTTTATCTTCGTATTAACTCTTACTTTTATCCTTATTACTATTACTATTATCGTAATAACTCTTATTTTTATCCTTATAGCTATTATTATTATCGTAATAACTCTTATTTTTGTCCATATTCCTATTTTATCATCGTATTAACTCTTACTTTTATCCTTATTACTATTATTATTATCGTAATAACTCTTATTTTTATCCTTATAGCTATTATTATTATCGTAATAACTCTTATTTTTGTCCATATTCCTATTTTATCATCGTATTAACTCTTACTTTTATCCTTATTACTATTATTATTATCGTAATAACTCTTATTTTTATCCTTATAACTATTATTATTATCGTAATAACTCTTATTTTTGTCCTTATTCCTATTTTATCATCGTATTAACTCTTACTTTTATCCTTATTACTATTATTATTATCGTAATAACTCTTATTTTTATCCTTATTACTATTATTATTATCGTAATAACTCTTATTTTTATACTTATTTATATTATTATTATCATTATAACTATTATTTTCAGCCATATTCCTATTTTTATTATGTAATAACTCTTATTTTTATCCCTATTACTGTTATTATTATAATTATAACTATTATTTTCAGCCATATTCCTATTTTTATTATGTAATAACTCTTATTTTTATCCTTATTGCTATTTTTATTATCGTAATAACTCTTATTTTTATCCTTATTACTATTATTATTATCGTAATAACTCTTATTTTTGTCCTTATTCCTATTTTATCATCGTATTAACTCTTACTTTTGTCCTTATTACTATTACTATTATCGTAATAACTCTTATTTTTATCCTTACAGCTATTATTATTATCGTAATAACTCTTATTTTTGTCCATATTCCTATTTTATCATCGTATTAACTCTTACTTTTATCCTTATTACTATTATTATTATCGTAATAACTCTTATTTTTATCCTTATTAATATTATTATTATCGTAATAACTACTACTTTCAGCCATATTCCTATTTTTATTATGTAATAACACTTATTTTTATCCTTATTTCTATTATTATTATAGTAATAACTCTTATTTTTATCCTTATAACTATTATTATTGTCGTAATAACTCTTATTTTTGTCCTTATTCCTATTTTATCATCGTATTAACTCTTACTTTTATCCTTATTACTATTATTATTATCGTAATAACTCTTATTTTTATCCTTATTCCTATTATTATTATCGTAATAACTCTTATTTTTATCCTTATTTCTATTATTATTATCATTATAACTATTATTTTCAGCCATATTCCTATTTTTATTATCGTAATAACTATTATTTTTATCCTTATTACTATTATTATTATCGTAGTAACACTTATTTTTGTCCTTATTCCTATTTTATCTTCGTATTAACTCTTACTTTTATCCTTATTACTATTACTATTATCGTAATAACTCTTATTTTTATCCTTATAGCTATTATTATTATCGTAATAACTCTTATTTTTGTCCATATTCCTATTTTATCATCGTATTAACTCTTACTTTTTTCCTTATTACTATTATTATTATCGTAATAACTCTTATTTTTATCCTTATAGCTATTATTATTATCGTAATAACTCTTATTTTTGTCCATATTCCTATTTTATCATCGTATTAACTCTTACTTTTATCCTTATTACTATTATTATTATCGTAATAACTCTTATTTTTATCCTTATAGCTATTATTATTATCGTAATAACTCTTATTTTTGTCCATATTCCTATTTTATCATCGTATTAACTCTTACTTTTATCCTTATTACTATTATTATTATCGTAATAACTCTTATTTTTATCCTTATAACTATTATTATTATCGTAATAACTCTTATTTTTGTCCTTATTCCTATTCTATCATCGTATTAACTCTTACTTTTATCCTTATTACTATTATTATTATCGTAATAACTCTTATTTTTATACTTATTTATATTATTATTATCATTATAACTATTATTTTCAGCCATATTCCTATTTTTATTATGTAATAACTCTTATTTTTATCCCTATTACTGTTATTATTATCATTATAACTATTATTTTCAGCCATATTCCTATTTTTATTATGTAATAACTCTTATTTTTATCCTTATTGCTATTTTTATTATCGTAATAACTCTTATTTTTATCCTTATTACTATTATTATTATCGTAATAACTCTTATTTTTGTCCTTATTCCTATTTTATCATCGTATTAACTCTTACTTTTGTCCTTATTACTATTACTATTATCGTAATAACTCTTATTTTTATCCTTACAGCTATTATTATTATCGTAATAACTCTTATTTTTGTCCATATTCCTATTTTATCATCGTATTAACTCTTACTTTTATCCTTATTACTATTATTATTATCGTAATAACTCTTATTTTTATCCTTATTAATATTATTATTATCGTAATAACTACTACTTTCAGCCATATTCCTATTTTTATTATGTAATAACACTTATTTTTATCCTTATTTCTATTATTATTATAGTAATAACTCTTATTTTTATCCTTATAACTATTATTATTGTCGTAATAACTCTTATTTTTGTCCTTATTCCTATTTTATCATCGTATTAACTCTTACTTTTATCCTTATTACTATTATTATTATCGTAATAACTCTTATTTTTATCCTTATTCCTATTATTATTATCGTAATAACTCTTATTTTTATCCTTATTTCTATTATTATTATCATTATAACTATTATTTTCAGCCATATTCCTATTTTTATTATCGTAATAACTATTATTTTTATCCTTATTACTATTATTATTATCGTAATAACACTTATTTTTGTCCTTATTCCTATTTTATCTTCGTATTAACTCTTACTTTTATCCTTATTACTATTACTATTATCGTAATAACTCTTATTTTTATCCTTATAGCTATTATTATTATCGTAATAACTCTTATTTTTGTCCATATTCCTATTTTATCATCGTATTAACTCTTACTTTTATCCTTATTACTATTATTATTATCGTAATAACTCTTATTTTTATCCTTATAGCTATTATTATTATCGTAATAACTCTTATTTTTGTCCATATTCCTATTTTATCATCGTATTAACTCTTACTTTTATCCTTATTACTATTATTATTATCGTAATAACTCTTATTTTTATCCTTATAACTATTATTATTATCGTAATAACTCTTATTTTTGTCCTTATTCCTATTTTATCATCGTATTAACTCTTACTTTTATCCTTATTACTATTATTATTATCGTAATAACTCTTATTTTTATCCTTATTACTATTATTATTATCGTAATAACTCTTATTTTTATACTTATTTATATTATTATTATCATTATAACTATTATTTTCAGCCATATTCCTATTTTTATTATGTAATAACTCTTATTTTTATCCCTATTACTGTTATTATTATAATTATAACTATTATTTTCAGCCATATTCCTATTTTTATTATGTAATAACTCTTATTTTTATCCTTATTGCTATTTTTATTATCGTAATAACTCTTATTTTTATCCTTATTACTATTATTATTATCGTAATAACTCTTATTTTTGTCCTTATTCCTATTTTATCATCGTATTAACTCTTACTTTTGTCCTTATTACTATTACTATTATCGTAATAACTCTTATTTTTATCCTTACAGCTATTATTATTATCGTAATAACTCTTATTTTTGTCCATATTCCTATTTTATCATCGTATTAACTCTTACTTTTATCCTTATTACTATTATTATTATCGTAATAACTCTTATTTTTATCCTTATTAATATTATTATTATCGTAATAACTACTACTTTCAGCCATATTCCTATTTTTATTATGTAATAACACTTATTTTTATCCTTATTTCTATTATTATTATAGTAATAACTCTTATTTTTATCCTTATAACTATTATTATTGTCGTAATAACTCTTATTTTTGTCCTTATTCCTATTTTATCATCGTATTAACTCTTACTTTTATCCTTATTACTATTATTATTATCGTAATAACTCTTATTTTTATCCTTATTCCTATTATTATTATCGTAATAACTCTTATTTTTATCCTTATTTCTATTATTATTATCATTATAACTATTATTTTCAGCCATATTCCTATTTTTATTATCGTAATAACTATTATTTTTATCCTTATTACTATTATTATTATCGTAGTAACACTTATTTTTGTCCTTATTCCTATTTTATCTTCGTATTAACTCTTACTTTTATCCTTATTACTATTACTATTATCGTAATAACTCTTATTTTTATCCTTATAGCTATTATTATTATCGTAATAACTCTTATTTTTGTCCATATTCCTATTTTATCATCGTATTAACTCTTACTTTTATCCTTATTACTATTATTATTATCGTAATAACTCTTATTTTTATCCTTATAGCTATTATTATTATCGTAATAACTCTTATTTTTGTCCATATTCCTATTTTATCATCGTATTAACTCTTACTTTTATCCTTATTACTATTATTATTATCGTAATAACTCTTATTTTTATCCTTATAGCTATTATTATTATCGTAATAACTCTTATTTTTGTCCATATTCCTATTTTATCATCGTATTAACTCTTACTTTTATCCTTATTACTATTATTATTATCGTAATAACTCTTATTTTTATCCTTATAACTATTATTATTATCGTAATAACTCTTATTTTTGTCCTTATTCCTATTCTATCATCGTATTAACTCTTACTTTTATCCTTATTACTATTATTATTATCGTAATAACTCTTATTTTTATCCTTATTACTATTATTATTATCGTAATAACTCTTATTTTTATACTTACTTATATTATTATTATCATTATAACTATTATTTTCAGCCATATTCCTATTTTTATTATGTAATAACTCTTATTTTTATCCCTATTACTGTTATTATTATCATTATAACTATTATTTTCAGCCATATTCCTATTTTTATTATGTAATAACTCTTATTTTTATCCTTATTGCTATTTTTATTATCGTAATAACTCTTATTTTTATCCTTATTACTATTATTATTATCGTAATAACTCTTATTTTTGTCCTTATTCCTATTTTATCATCGTATTAACTCTTACTTTTGTCGTTATTACTATTACTATTATCGTAATAACTCTTATTTTTATCCTTACAGCTATTATTATTATCGTAATAACTCTTATTTTTGTCCATATTCCTATTTTATCATCGTATTAACTCTTACTTTTATCCTTATTACTATTATTATTATCGTAATAACTCTTATTTTTATCCTTATTAATATTATTATTATCGTAATAACTACTACTTTCAGCCATATTCCTATTTTTATTATGTAATAACACTTATTTTTATCCTTATTTCTATTATTATTATAGTAATAACTCTTATTTTTATCCTTATAACTATTATTATTGTCGTAATAACTCTTATTTTTGTCCTTATTCCTATTTTATCATCGTATTAACTCTTACTTTTATCCTTATTACTATTATTATTATCGTAATAACTCTTATTTTTATCCTTATTCCTATTATTATTATCGTAATAACTCTTATTTTTATCCTTATTTCTATTATTATTATCATTATAACTATTATTTTCAGCCATATTCCTATTTTTATTATCGTAATAACTATTATTTTTATCCTTATTACTATTATTATTATCGTAATAACACTTATTTTTGTCCTTATTCCTATTTTATCTTCGTATTAACTCTTACTTTTATCCTTATTACTATTACTATTATCGTAATAACTCTTATTTTTATCCTTATAGCTATTATTATTATCGTAATAACTCTTATTTTTGTCCATATTCCTATTTTATCATCGTATTAACTCTTACTTTTATCCTTATTACTATTATTATTATCGTAATAACTCTTATTTTTATCCTTATAACTATTATTATTATCGTAATAACTCTTATTTTTGTCCTTATTCCTATTTTATCATCGTATTAACTCTTACTTTTATCCTTATTACTATTATTATTATCGTAATAACTCTTATTTTTATCCTTATTACTATTATTATTATCGTAATAACTCTTATTTTTATACTTATTTATATTATTATTATCATTATAACTATTATTTTCAGCCATATTCCTATTTTTATTATGTAATAACTCTTATTTGTATCCCTATTACTGTTATTATTATAATTATAACTATTATTTTCAGCCATATTCCTATTTTTATTATGTAATAACTCTTATTTTTATCCTTATTGCTATTTTTATTATCGTAATAACTCTTATTTTTATCCTTATTACTATTATTATTATCGTAATAACTCTTATTTTTGTCCTTATTCCTATTTTATCATCGTATTAACTCTTACTTTTGTCCTTATTACTATTACTATTATCGTAATAACTCTTATTTTTATCCTTACAGCTATTATTATTATCGTAATAACTCTTATTTTTGTCCATATTCCTATTTTATCATCGTATTAACTCTTACTTTTATCCTTATTACTATTATTATTATCGTAATAACTCTTATTTTTATCCTTATTAATATTATTATTATCGTAATAACTACTACTTTCAGCCATATTCCTATTTTTATTATGTAATAACACTTATTTTTATCCTTATTTCTATTATTATTATAGTAATAACTCTTATTTTTATCCTTATAACTATTATTATTGTCGTAATAACTCTTATTTTTGTCCTTATTCCTATTTTATCATCGTATTAACTCTTACTTTTATCCTTATTACTATTATTATTATCGTAATAACTCTTATTTTTATCCTTATTCCTATTATTATTATCGTAATAACTCTTATTTTTATCCTTATTTCTATTATTATTATCATTATAACTATTATTTTCAGCCATATTCCTATTTTTATTATCGTAATAACTATTATTTTTATCCTTATTACTATTATTATTATCGTAATAACACTTATTTTTGTCCTTATTCCTATTTTATCTTCGTATTAACTCTTACTTTTATCCTTATTACTATTACTATTATCGTAATAACTCTTATTTTTATCCTTATAGCTATTATTATTATCGTAATAACTCTTATTTTTGTCCATATTCCTATTTTATCATCGTATTAACTCTTACTTTTATCCTTATTACTATTATTATTATCGTAATAACTCTTATTTTTATCCTTATAGCTATTATTATTATCGTAATAACTCTTATTTTTGTCCATATTCCTATTTTATCATCGTATTAACTCTTACTTTTATCCTTATTTCTATTATTATTATCGTAATAACTCTTATTTTTATCCTTACAGCTATTATTATTATCGTAATAACTCTTATTTTTGTCCATATTCCTATTTTATCATCGTATTAACTCTTACTTTTATCCTTATTACTATTATTATTATCGTAATAACTCTTATTTTTATCCTTATAGCTATTATTATTATCGTAATAACTCTTATTTTTGTCCATATTCCTATTTTATCATCGTATTAACTCTTACTTTTATCCTTATTACTATTATTATTATCGTAATAACTCTTATTTTTATCCTTATAACTATTATTATTATCGTAATAACTCTTATTTTTGTCCTTATTCCTATTCTATCATCGTATTAACTCTTACTTTTATCCTTATTACTATTATTATTATCGTAATAACTCTTATTTTTGTCCTTATTACTATTATTATTATCGTAATAACTCTTATTTTTATACTTATTTATATTATTATTATCATTATAACTATTATTTTCAGCCATATTCCTATTTTTATTATGTAATAACTCTTATTTTTATCCCTATTACTGTTATTATTATCATTATAACTATTATTTTCAGCCATATTCCTATTTTTATTATGTAATAACTCTTATTTTTATCCTTATTGCTATTTTTATTATCGTAATAACTCTCATTTTTATCCTTATTACTATTATTATTATCGTAATAACTCTTATTTTTGTCCTTATTCCTATTTTATCATCGTATTAACTCTTACTTTTGTCCTTATTACTATTACTATTATCGTAATAACTCTTATTTTTATCCTTACAGCTATTATTATTATCGTAATAACTCTTATTTTTGTCCATATTCCTATTTTATCATCGTATTAACTCTTACTTTTATCCTTATTACTATTATTATTATCGTAATAACTCTTATTTTTATCCTTATTAATATTATTATTATCGTAATAACTACTACTTTCAGCCATATTCCTATTTTTATTATGTAATAACACTTATTTTTATCCTTATTTCTATTATTATTATAGTAATAACTCTTATTTTTATCCTTATAACTATTATTATTGTCGTAATAACTCTTATTTTTGTCCTTATTCCTATTTTATCATCGTATTAACTCTTACTTTTATCCTTATTACTATTATTATTATCGTAATAACTCTTATTTTTATCCTTATTCCTATTATTATTATCGTAATAACTCTTATTTTTATCCTTATTTCTATTATTATTATCATTATAACTATTATTTTCAGCCATATTCCTATTTTTATTATCGTAATAACTATTATTTTTATCCTTATTACTATTATTATTATCGTAATAACACTTATTTTTGTCCTTATTCCTATTTTATCTTCGTATTAACTCTTACTTTTATCCTTATTACTATTACTATTATCGTAATAACTCTTATTTTTATCCTTATAGCTATTATTATTATCGTAATAACTCTTATTTTTGTCCATATTCCTATTTTATCATCGTATTAACTCTTACTTTTATCCTTATTACTATTATTATTATCGTAATAACTCTTATTTTTATCCTTATAGCTATTATTATTATCGTAATAACTCTTATTTTTGTCCATATTCCTATTTTATCATCGTATTAACTCTTACTTTTATCCTTATTACTATTATTATTATCGTAATAACTCTTATTTTTATCCTTATAACTATTATTATTATCGTAATAACTCTTATTTTTGTCCTTATTCCTATTTTATCATCGTATTAACTCTTACTTTTATCCTTATTACTATTATTATTATCGTAATAACTCTTATTTTTATCCTTATTACTATTATTATTATCGTAATAACTCTTATTTTTATACTTATTTATATTATTATTATCATTATAACTATTATTTTCAGCCATATTCCTATTTTTATTATGTAATAACTCTTATTTTTATCCCTATTACTGTTATTATTATAATTATAACTATTATTTTCAGCCATATTCCTATTTTTATTATGTAATAACTCTTATTTTTATCCTTATTGCTATTTTTATTATCGTAATAACTCTTATTTTTATCCTTATTACTATTATTATTATCGTAATAACTCTTATTTTTGTCCTTATTCCTATTTTATCATCGTATTAACTCTTACTTTTGTCCTTATTACTATTACTATTATCGTAATAACTCTTATTTTTATCCTTACAGCTATTATTATTATCGTAATAACTCTTATTTTTGTCCATATTCCTATTTTATCATCGTATTAACTCTTACTTTTATCCATATTACTATTATTATTATCGTAATAACTCTTATTTTTATCCTTATTAATATTATTATTATCGTAATAACTACTACTTTCAGCCATATTCCTATTTTTATTATGTAATAACACTTATTTTTATCCTTATTTCTATTATTATTATAGTAATAACTCTTATTTTTATCCTTATAACTATTATTATTGTCGTAATAACTCTTATTTTTGTCCTTATTCCTATTTTATCATCGTATTAACTCTTACTTTTATCCTTATTACTATTATTATTATCGTAATAACTCTTATTTTTATCCTTATTCCTATTATTATTATCGTAATAACTCTTATTTTTATCCTTATTTCTATTATTATTATCATTATAACTATTATTTTCAGCCATATTCCTATTTTTATTATCGTAATAACTATTATTTTTATCCTTATTACTATTATTATTATCGTAGTAACACTTATTTTTGTCCTTATTCCTATTTTATCTTCGTATTAACTCTTACTTTTATCCTTATTACTATTACTATTATCGTAATAACTCTTATTTTTATCCTTATAGCTATTATTATTATCGTAATAACCCTTATTTTTGTCCATATTCCTATTTTATCATCGTATTAACTCTTACTTTTATCCTTATTACTATTATTATTATCGTAATAACTCTTATTTTTATCCTTATTACTATTATTTTTATCGTAATAACTCTTATTTTTATACTTATTTATATTATTATTATCATTTTAACTATTATTTTCAGCCATATTCCTATTTTTATTATGTAATAACTCTTATTTTTATCCTTATTGCTATTTTTATTATCGTAATAACTCTTATTTTTATCCCTATTACTATTATTATTATCGTAATAACTCTTATTTTTGTCCTTATTCCTATTTTATCATCGTATTAACTCTTACTTTTATCCTTATTACTATTACTATTATCGTAATAACTCTTATTTTTATCCTTATAGCTATTATTATTATCGTAATAACTCTTATTTTTGTCCATGTTCCTATTTTATCATCGTATTAACTCTTACTTTTATCCTTATTACTATTATTATTATCGTAATAACTCTTATTTTTATCCTTATAACTATTATTATTATCGTAATAACTCTTATTTTTGTCCTTATTCCTATTTTATCATCGTATTAACTCTTACTTTTATCCTTATTACTATTATTATTATCGTAATAACTCTTATTTTTATCCTTATTACTATTATTATTATCGTAATAACTCTTATTTTTATACTTATTTATATTATTATTATCATTATAACTATTATTTTCAGCCATATTCCTATTTTTATTATGTAATAACTCTTATTTTTATCCCTATTACTGTTATTATTATCATTATAACTATTATTTTCAGCCATATTCCTATTTTTATTATGTAATAACTCTTATTTTTATCCTTATTGCTATTTTTATTATCGTAATAACTCTTATTTTTATCCTTATTACTATTATTATTATCGTAATAACTCTTATTTTTGTCCTTATTCCTATTTTATCATCGTATTAACTCTTACTTTTGTCCTTATTACTATTACTATTATCGTAATAACTCTTATTTTTATCCTTACAGCTATTATTATTATCGTAATAACTCTTATTTTTGTCCATATTCCTATTTTATCATCGTATTAACTCTTACTTTTATCCTTATTACTATTATTATTATCGTAATAACTCTTATTTTTATCCTTATTAATATTATTATTATCGTAATAACTACTACTTTCAGCCATATTCCTATTTTTATTATGTAATAACACTTATTTTTATCCTTATTTCTATTATTATTATAGTAATAACTCTTATTTTTATCCTTATAACTATTATTATTGTCGTAATAACTCTTATTTTTGTCCTTATTCCTATTTTATCATCGTATTAACTCTTACTTTTATCCTTATTACTATTATTATTATCGTAATAACTCTTATTTTTATCCTTATTCCTATTATTATTATCGTAATAACTCTTATTTTTATCCTTATTTCTATTATTATTATCATTATAACTATTATTTTCAGCCATATTCCTATTTTTATTATCGTAATAACTATTATTTTTATCCTTATTACTATTATTATTATCGTAATAACACTTATTTTTGTCCTTATTCCTATTTTATCTTCGTATTAACTCTTACTTTTATCCTTATTACTATTACTATTATCGTAATAACTCTTATTTTTATCCTTATAGCTATTATTATTATCGTAATAACTCTTATTTTTGTCCATATTCCTATTTTATCATCGTATTAACTCTTACTTTTATCCTTATTACTATTATTATTATCGTAATAACTCTTATTTTTATCCTTATAGCTATTATTATTATCGTAATAACTCTTATTTTTGTCCATATTCCTATTTTATCATCGTATTAACTCTTACTTTTATCCTTATTACTATTATTATTATCGTAATAACTCTTATTTTTATCCTTATAACTATTATTATTATCGTAATAACTCTTATTTTTGTCCTTATTCCTATTTTATCATCGTATTAACTCTTACTTTTATCCTTATTACTATTATTATTATCGTAATAACTCTTATTTTTATCCTTATTACTATTATTATTATCGTAATAACTCTTATTTTTATACTTATTTATATTATTATTATCATTATAACTATTATTTTCAGCCATATTCCTATTTTTATTATGTAATAACTCTTATTTTTATCCCTATTACTGTTATTATTATAATTATAACTATTATTTTCAGCCATATTCCTATTTTTATTATGTAATAACTCTTATTTTTATCCTTATTGCTATTTTTATTATCGTAATAACTCTTATTTTTATCCTTATTACTATTATTATTATCGTAATAACTCTTATTTTTGTCCTTATTCCTATTTTATCATCGTATTAACTCTTACTTTTGTCCTTATTACTATTACTATTATCGTAATAACTCTTATTTTTATCCTTACAGCTATTATTATTATCGTAATAACTCTTATTTTTGTCCATATTCCTATTTTATCATCGTATTAACTCTTACTTTTATCCTTATTACTATTATTATTATCGTAATAACTCTTATTTTTATCCTTATTAATATTATTATTATCGTAATAACTACTACTTTCAGCCATATTCCTATTTTTATTATGTAATAACACTTATTTTTATCCTTATTTCTATTATTATTATGGTAATAACTCTTATTTTTATCCTTATAACTATTATTATTGTCGTAATAACTCTTATTTTTGTCCTTATTCCTATTTTATCATCGTATTAACTCTTACTTTTATCCTTATTACTATTATTATTATCGTAATAACTCTTATTTTTATCCTTATTCCTATTATTATTATCGTAATAACTCTTATTTTTATCCTTATTTCTATTATTATTATCATTATAACTATTATTTTCAGCCATATTCCTATTTTTATTATCGTAATAACTATTATTTTTATCCTTATTACTATTATTATTATCGTAGTAACACTTATTTTTGTCCTTATTCCTATTTTATCTTCGTATTAACTCTTACTTTTATCCTTATTACTATTACTATTATCGTAATAACTCTTATTTTTATCCTTATAGCTATTATTATTATCGTAATAACTCTTATTTTTGTCCATATTCCTATTTTATCATCGTATTAACTCTTACTTTTATCCTTATTACTATTATTATTATCGTAATAACTCTTATTTTTATCCTTATAGCTATTATTATTATCGTAATAACTCTTATTTTTGTCCATATTCCTATTTTATCATCGTATTAACTCTTACTTTTATCCTTATTACTATTATTATTATCGTAATAACTCTTATTTTTATCCTTATAGCTATTATTATTATCGTAATAACTCTTATTTTTGTCCATATTCCTATTTTATCATCGTATTAACTCTTACTTTTATCCTTATTACTATTATTATTATCGTAATAACTCTTATTTTTATCCTTATAACTATTATTATTATCGTAATAACTCTTATTTTTGTCCTTATTCCTATTTTATCATCGTATTAACTCTTACTTTTATCCTTATTACTATTATTATTATCGTAATAACTCTTATTTTTATCCTTATTACTATTATTATTATCGTAATAACTCTTATTTTTATACTTATTTATATTATTATTATCATTATAACTATTATTTTCAGCCATATTCCTATTTTTATTATGTAATAACTCTTATTTTTATCCTTATTGCTATTTTTATTATCGTAATAACTCTTATTTTTATCCTTATTACTATTATTATTATCGTAATAACTCTTATTTTTGTCCTTATTCCTATTTTATCATCGTATTAACTCTTACTTTTGTCCTTATTACTATTACTATTATCGTAATAACTCTTATTTTTATCCTTACAGCTATTATTATTATCGTAATAACTCTTATTTTTGTCCATATTCCTATTTTATCATCGTATTAACTCTTACTTTTATCCTTATTACTATTATTATTATCGTAATAACTCTTATTTTTATCCTTATTAATATTATTATTATCGTAATAACTACTACTTTCAGCCATATTCCTATTTTTATTATGTAATAACACTTATTTTTATCCTTATTTCTATTATTATTATAGTAATAACTCTTATTTTTATCCTTATAACTATTATTATTGTCGTAATAACTCTTATTTTTGTCCTTATTCCTATTTTATCATCGTATTAACTCTTACTTTTATCCTTATTACTATTATTATTATCGTAATAACTCTTATTTTTATCCTTATTCCTATTATTATTATCGTAATAACTCTTATTTTTATCCTTATTTCTATTATTATTATCATTATAACTATTATTTTCAGCCATATTCCTATTTTTATTATCGTAATAACTATTATTTTTATCCTTATTACTATTATTATTATCGTAATAACACTTATTTTTGTCCTTATTCCTATTTTATCTTCGTATTAACTCTTACTTTTATCCTTATTACTATTACTATTATCGTAATAACTCTTATTTTTATCCTTATAGCTATTATTATTATCGTAATAACTCTTATTTTTGTCCATATTCCTATTTTATCATCGTATTAACTCTTACTTTTATCCTTATTACTATTATTATTATCGTAATAACTCTTATTTTTATCCTTATTTCTATTATTATTATCATTATAACTATTATTTTCAGCCATATTCCTATTTTTATTATCGTAATAACTATTATTTTTATCCTTATTACTATTATTATTATCGTAATAACTCTTATTTTTGTCCTTATTCCTATTTTATCATCGTATTAACTCTTACCTTTATCCTTATTACTATTACTATTATCGTAATAACTCTTATTTTTATCCTTATTCCTATTATTATTATCGTAATAACTCTTATTTTTATCCTTATTTCTATTATTATTATCATTACAACTATTATTTTCAACCATATTCCTATTTTTATTATCGTAATAACTATTATTTTTATCCTTATTACTATTATTATTATCGTAATAACTCTTATTTTTGTCCTTATTCCTATTTTATCTTCGTATTAACTCTTACTTTTATCCTTATTACTATTACTATTATCGTAATAACTCTTATTTTTATCCTTATAGCTATTATTATTATCGTAATAACTCTTATTTTTGTCCTTATTCCTATTTTATCATCGTATTAACTCTTACTTTTATCCTTATTACTATTATTATTATCGTAATAACTCTTATTTTTATCCTTATTACTATTATTATTATCGTAATAACTCTTATTTTTATACTTATTTATATTATTATTATCATTATAACTATTATTTTCAGCCATATTCCTATTTTTATTATGTAATAACTCTTATTTTTATCCCTATTACTGTTATTATTATAATTATAACTATTATTTTCAGCCATATTCCTATTTTTATTATGTAATAACTCTTATTTTTATCCTTATTGCTATTTTTATTATCGTAATAACTCTTATTTTTATCCTTATTACTATTATTATTATCGTAATAACTCTTATTTTTGTCCTTATTCCTATTTTATCATCGTATTAACTCTTACTTTTGTCCTTATTACTATTACTATTATCGTAATAACTCTTATTTTTATCCTTACAGCTATTATTATTATCGTAATAACTCTTATTTTTGTCCATATTCCTATTTTATCATCGTATTAACTCTTACTTTTATCCTTATTACTATTATTATTATCGTAATAACTCTTATTTTTATCCTTATTAATATTATTATTATCGTAATAACTACTACTTTCAGCCATATTCCTATTTTTATTATGTAATAACACTTATTTTTATCCTTATTTCTATTATTATTATAGTAATAACTCTTATTTTTATCCTTATAACTATTATTATTGTCGTAATAACTCTTATTTTTGTCCTTATTCCTATTTTATCATCGTATTAACTCTTACTTTTATCCTTATTACTATTATTATTATCGTAATAACTCTTATTTTTATCCTTATTCCTATTATTATTATCGTAATAACTCTTATTTTTATCCTTATTTCTATTATTATTATCATTATAACTATTATTTTCAGCCATATTCCTATTTTTATTATCGTAATAACTATTATTTTTATCCTTATTACTATTATTATTATCGTAGTAACACTTATTTTTGTCCTTATTCCTATTTTATCTTCGTATTAACTCTTACTTTTATCCTTATTACTATTACTATTATCGTAATAACTCTTATTTTTATCCTTATAGCTATTATTATTATCGTAATAACCCTTATTTTTGTCCATATTCCTATTTTATCATCGTATTAACTCTTACTTTTATCCTTATTACTATTATTATTATCGTAATAACTCTTATTTTTATCCTTATTACTATTATTTTTATCGTAATAACTCTTATTTTTATACTTATTTATATTATTATTATCATTTTAACTATTATTTTCAGCCATATTCCTATTTTTATTATGTAATAACTCTTATTTTTATCCTTATTGCTATTTTTATTATCGTAATAACTCTTATTTTTATCCCTATTACTATTATTATTATCGTAATAACTCTTATTTTTGTCCTTATTCCTATTTTATCATCGTATTAACTCTTACTTTTATCCTTATTACTATTACTATTATCGTAATAACTCTTATTTTTATCCTTATAGCTATTATTATTATCGTAATAACTCTTATTTTTGTCCTTATTCCTATTTTATCATCGTATTAACTCTTACTTTTATCCTTATTACTATTATTATTATCGTAATAACTCTTATTTTTATCCTTATTACTATTATTATTATCGTAATAACTCTTATTTTTATACTTATTTATATTATTATTATCATTATAACTATTATTTTCAGCCATATTCCTATTTTTATTATGTAATAACTCTTATTTTTATCCCTATTACTGTTATTATTATCATTATAACTATTATTTTCAGCCATATTCCTATTTTTATTATGTAATAACTCTTATTTTTATCCTTATTGCTATTTTTATTATCGTAATAACTCTTATTTTTATCCTTATTACTATTATTATTATCGTAATAACTCTTATTTTTGTCCTTATTCCTATTTTATCATCGTATTAACTCTTACTTTTGTCCTTATTACTATTACTATTATCGTAATAACTCTTATTTTTATCCTTACAGCTATTATTATTATCGTAATAACTCTTATTTTTGTCCATATTCCTATTTTATCATCGTATTAACTCTTACTTTTATCCTTATTACTATTATTATTATCGTAATAACTCTTATTTTTATCCTTATTAATATTATTATTATCGTAATAACTACTACTTTCAGCCATATTCCTATTTTTATTATGTAATAACACTTATTTTTATCCTTATTTCTATTATTATTATAGTAATAACTCTTATTTTTATCCTTATAACTATTATTATTGTCGTAATAACTCTTATTTTTGTCCTTATTCCTATTTTATCATCGTATTAACTCTTACTTTTATCCTTATTACTATTATTATTATCGTAATAACTCTTATTTTTATCCTTATTCCTATTATTATTATCGTAATAACTCTTATTTTTATCCTTATTTCTATTATTATTATCATTATAACTATTATTTTCAGCCATATTCCTATTTTTATTATCGTAATAACTATTATTTTTATCCTTATTACTATTATTATTATCGTAATAACACTTATTTTTGTCCTTATTCCTATTTTATCTTCGTATTAACTCTTACTTTTATCCTTATTACTATTACTATTATCGTAATAACTCTTATTTTTATCCTTATAGCTATTATTATTATCGTAATAACTCTTATTTTTGTCCATATTCCTATTTTATCATCGTATTAACTCTTACTTTTATCCTTATTACTATTATTATTATCGTAATAACTCTTATTTTTATCCTTATAGCTATTATTATTATCGTAATAACTCTTATTTTTGTCCATATTCCTATTTTATCATCGTATTAACTCTTACTTTTATCCTTATTACTATTATTATTATCGTAATAACTCTTATTTTTATCCTTATAACTATTATTATTATCGTAATAACTCTTATTTTTGTCCTTATTCCTATTTTATCATCGTATTAACTCTTACTTTTATCCTTATTACTATTATTATTATCGTAATAACTCTTATTTTTATCCTTATTACTATTATTATTATCGTAATAACTCTTATTTTTATACTTATTTATATTATTATTATCATTATAACTATTATTTTCAGCCATATTCCTATTTTTATTATGTAATAACTCTTATTTTTATCCCTATTACTGTTATTATTATAATTATAACTATTATTTTCAGCCATATTCCTATTTTTATTATGTAATAACTCTTATTTTTATCCTTATTGCTATTTTTATTATCGTAATAACTCTTATATTTATCCTTATTACTATTATTATTGTCGTAATAACTCTTATTTTTGTCCTTATTCCTATTTTATCATCGTATTAACTCTTACTTTTATCCTTATTACTATTATTATTATCGTAATAACTCTTATTTTTATCCTTATTCCTATTATTATTATCGTAATAACTCTTATTTTTATCCTTATTTCTATTATTATTATCATTATAACTATTATTTTCAGCCATATTCCTATTTTTATTATCGTAATAACTATTATTTTTATCCTTATTACTATTATTATTATCGTAGTAACACTTATTTTTGTCCTTATTCCTATTTTATCTTCGTATTAACTCTTACTTTTATCCTTATTACTATTACTATTATCGTAATAACTCTTATTTTTATCCTTATAGCTATTATTATTATCGTAATAACCCTTATTTTTGTCCATATTCCTATTTTATCATCGTATTAACTCTTACTTTTATCCTTATTACTATTATTATTATCGTAATAACTCTTATTTTTATCCTTATTACTATTATTTTTATCGTAATAACTCTTATTTTTATACTTATTTATATTATTATTATCATTTTAACTATTATTTTCAGCCATATTCCTATTTTTATTATGTAATAACTCTTATTTTTATCCTTATTGCTATTTTTATTATCGTAATAACTCTTATTTTTATCCTTACAGCTATTATTATTATCGTAATAACTCTTATTTTTGTCCATATTCCTATTTTATCATCGTATTAACTCTTACTTTTATCCTTATTACTATTATTATTATCGTAATAACTCTTATTTTTATCCTTATTAATATTATTATTATCGTAATAACTACTACTTTCAGCCATATTCCTATTTTTATTATGTAATAACACTTATTTTTATCCTTATTTCTATTATTATTATAGTAATAACTCTTATTTTTATCCTTATAACTATTATTATTGTCGTAATAACTCTTATTTTTGTCCTTATTCCTATTTTATCATCGTATTAACTCTTACTTTTATCCTTATTACTATTATTATTATCGTAATAACTCTTATTTTTATCCTTATTCCTATTATTATTATCGTAATAACTCTTATTTTTATCCTTATTTCTATTATTATTATCATTATAACTATTATTTTCAGCCATATTCCTATTTTTATTATCGTAATAACTATTATTTTTATCCTTATTACTATTATTATTATCGTAGTAACACTTATTTTTGTCCTTATTCCTATTTTATCTTCGTATTAACTCTTACTTTTATCCTTATTACTATTACTATTATCGTAATAACTCTTATTTTTATCCTTATAGCTATTATTATTATCGTAATAACCCTTATTTTTGTCCATATTCCTATTTTATCATCGTATTAACTCTTACTTTTATCCTTATTACTATTATTATTATCGTAATAACTCTTATTTTTATCCTTATTACTATTATTTTTATCGTAATAACTCTTATTTTTATACTTATTTATATTATTATTATCATTTTAACTATTATTTTCAGCCATATTCCTATTTTTATTATGTAATAACTCTTATTTTTATCCTTATTGCTATTTTTATTATCGTAATAACTCTTATTTTTATCCCTATTACTATTATTATTATCGTAATAACTCTTATTTTTGTCCTTATTCCTATTTTATCATCGTATTAACTCTTACTTTTATCCTTATTACTATTACTATTATCGTAATAACTCTTATTTTTATCCTTATAGCTATTATTATTATCGTAATAACTCTTATTTTTGTCCATGTTCCTATTTTATCATCGTATTAACTCTTACTTTTATCCTTATTACTATTATTATTATCGTAATAACTCTTATTTTTATCCTTATAACTATTATTATTATCGTAATAACTCTTATTTTTGTCCTTATTCCTATTTTATCATCGTATTAACTCTTACTTTTATCCTTATTACTATTATTATTATCGTAATAACTCTTATTTTTATCCTTATTACTATTATTATTATCGTAATAACTCTTATTTTTATACTTATTTATATTATTATTATCATTATAACTATTATTTTCAGCCATATTCCTATTTTTATTATGTAATAACTCTTATTTTTATCCCTATTACTGTTATTATTATCATTATAACTATTATTTTCAGCCATATTCCTATTTTTATTATGTAATAACTCTTATTTTTATCCTTATTGCTATTTTTATTATCGTAATAACTCTTATTTTTATCCTTATTACTATTATTATTATCGTAATAACTCTTATTTTTGTCCTTATTCCTATTTTATCATCGTATTAACTCTTACTTTTGTCCTTATTACTATTACTATTATCGTAATAACTCTTATTTTTATCCTTACAGCTATTATTATTATCGTAATAACTCTTATTTTTGTCCATATTCCTATTTTATCATCGTATTAACTCTTACTTTTATCCTTATTACTATTATTATTATCGTAATAACTCTTATTTTTATCCTTATTAATATTATTATTATCGTAATAACTACTACTTTCAGCCATATTCCTATTTTTATTATGTAATAACACTTATTTTTATCCTTATTTCTATTATTATTATAGTAATAACTCTTATTTTTATCCTTATAACTATTATTATTGTCGTAATAACTCTTATTTTTGTCCTTATTCCTATTTTATCATCGTATTAACTCTTACTTTTATCCTTATTACTATTATTATTATCGTAATAACTCTTATTTTTATCCTTATTCCTATTATTATTATCGTAATAACTCTTATTTTTATCCTTATTTCTATTATTATTATCATTATAACTATTATTTTCAGCCATATTCCTATTTTTATTATCGTAATAACTATTATTTTTATCCTTATTACTATTATTATTATCGTAATAACACTTATTTTTGTCCTTATTCCTATTTTATCTTCGTATTAACTCTTACTTTTATCCTTATTACTATTACTATTATCGTAATAACTCTTATTTTTATCCTTATAGCTATTATTATTATCGTAATAACTCTTATTTTTGTCCATATTCCTATTTTATCATCGTATTAACTCTTACTTTTATCCTTATTACTATTATTATTATCGTAATAACTCTTATTTTTATCCTTATAGCTATTATTATTATCGTAATAACTCTTATTTTTGTCCATATTCCTATTTTATCATCGTATTAACTCTTACTTTTATCCTTATTACTATTATTATTATCGTAATAACTCTTATTTTTATCCTTATAACTATTATTATTATCGTAATAACTCTTATTTTTGTCCTTATTCCTATTTTATCATCGTATTAACTCTTACTTTTATCCTTATTACTATTATTATTATCGTAATAACTCTTATTTTTATCCTTATTACTATTATTATTATCGTAATAACTCTTATTTTTATACTTATTTATATTATTATTATCATTATAACTATTATTTTCAGCCATATTCCTATTTTTATTATGTAATAACTCTTATTTTTATCCCTATTACTGTTATTATTATAATTATAACTATTATTTTCAGCCATATTCCTATTTTTATTATGTAATAACTCTTATTTTTATCCTTATTGCTATTTTTATTATCGTAATAACTCTTATTTTTATCCTTATTACTATTATTATTATCGTAATAACTCTTATTTTTGTCCTTATTCCTATTTTATCATCGTATTAACTCTTACTTTTGTCCTTATTACTATTACTATTATCGTAATAACTCTTATTTTTATCCTTACAGCTATTATTATTATCGTAATAACTCTTATTTTTGTCCATATTCCTATTTTATCATCGTATTAACTCTTACTTTTATCCTTATTACTATTATTATTATCGTAATAACTCTTATTTTTATCCTTATTAATATTATTATTATCGTAATAACTACTACTTTCAGCCATATTCCTATTTTTATTATGTAATAACACTTATTTTTATCCTTATTTCTATTATTATTATAGTAATAACTCTTATTTTTATCCTTATAACTATTATTATTGTCGTAATAACTCTTATTTTTGTCCTTATTCCTATTTTATCATCGTATTAACTCTTACTTTTATCCTTATTACTATTATTATTATCGTAATAACTCTTATTTTTATCCTTATTCCTATTATTATTATCGTAATAACTCTTATTTTTATCCTTATTTCTATTATTATTATCATTATAACTATTATTTTCAGCCATATTCCTATTTTTATTATCGTAATAACTATTATTTTTATCCTTATTACTATTATTATTATCGTAGTAACACTTATTTTTGTCCTTATTCCTATTTTATCTTCGTATTAACTCTTACTTTTATCCTTATTACTATTACTATTATCGTAATAACTCTTATTTTTATCCTTATAGCTATTATTATTATCGTAATAACTCTTATTTTTGTCCATATTCCTATTTTATCATCGTATTAACTCTTACTTTTATCCTTATTACTATTATTATTATCGTAATAACTCTTATTTTTATCCTTATAGCTATTATTATTATCGTAATAACTCTTATTTTTGTCCATATTCCTATTTTATCATCGTATTAACTCTTACTTTTATCCTTATTACTATTATTATTATCGTAATAACTCTTATTTTTATCCTTATAGCTATTATTATTATCGTAATAACTCTTATTTTTGTCCATATTCCTATTTTATCATCGTATTAACTCTTACTTTTATCCTTATTACTATTATTATTATCGTAATAACTCTTATTTTTATCCTTATAACTATTATTATTATCGTAATAACTCTTATTTTTGTCCTTATTCCTATTTTATCATCGTATTAACTCTTACTTTTATCCTTATTACTATTATTATTATCGTAATAACTCTTATTTTTATCCTTATTACTATTATTATTATCGTAATAACTCTTATTTTTATACTTATTTATATTATTATTATCATTATAACTATTATTTTCAGCCATATTCCTATTTTTATTATGTAATAACTCTTATTTTTATCCTTATTGCTATTTTTATTATCGTAATAACTCTTATTTTTATCCTTATTACTATTATTATTATCGTAATAACTCTTATTTTTGTCCTTATTCCTATTTTATCATCGTATTAACTCTTACTTTTGTCCTTATTACTATTACTATTATCGTAATAACTCTTATTTTTATCCTTACAGCTATTATTATTATCGTAATAACTCTTATTTTTGTCCATATTCCTATTTTATCATCGTATTAACTCTTACTTTTATCCTTATTACTATTATTATTATCGTAATAACTCTTATTTTTATCCTTATTAATATTATTATTATCGTAATAACTACTACTTTCAGCCATATTCCTATTTTTATTATGTAATAACACTTATTTTTATCCTTATTTCTATTATTATTATAGTAATAACTCTTATTTTTATCCTTATAACTATTATTATTATCGTAATAACACTTATTTTTGTCCTTATTCCTATTTTATCTTCGTATTAACTCTTACTTTTATCCTTATTACTATTACTATTATCGTAATAACTCTTATTTTTATCCTTATAGCTATTATTATTATCGTAATAACTCTTATTTTTGTCCATATTCCTATTTTATCATCGTATTAACTCTTACTTTTATCCTTATTACTATTATTATTATCGTAATAACTCTTATTTTTATCCTTATTTCTATTATTATTATCATTATAACTATTATTTTCAGCCATATTCCTATTTTTATTATCGTAATAACTATTATTTTTGTCCTTATTACTATTATTATTATCGTAATAACTCTTATTTTTGTCCTTATTCCTATTTTATCATCGTATTAACTCTTACCTTTATCCTTATTACTATTACTATTATCGTAATAACTCTTATTTTTATCCTTATTCCTATTATTATTATCGTAATAACTCTTATTTTTATCCTTATTTCTATTATTATTATCATTACAACTATTATTTTCAACCATATTCCTATTTTTATTATCGTAATAACTATTATTTTTATCCTTATTACTATTATTATTATCGTAATAACTCTTATTTTTGTCCTTATTCCTATTTTATCTTCGTATTAACTCTTACTTTTATCCTTATTACTATTACTATTATCGTAATAACTCTTATTTTTATCCTTATAGCTATTATTATTATCGTAATAACTCTTATTTTTGTCCATATTCCTTTTTTATCATCGTATTAACTCTTACTTTTATCCTTATCACTATTATTATTATCGTAATAACTCTTATTTTTATCCTTATTAATATTATTATTATCGTAATAACTACTACTTTCAGCCATATTCCTATTTTTATTATGTAATAACACTTATTTTTATCCTTATTTCTATTATTATTATCGTAATAACTCTTATTTTTATCCTTATAGCTATTATTATTATCGTAATAACTCTTATTTTTGTCCATATTCCTATTTTATCATCGTATTAACTCTTACTTTTATCCTTATTACTATTATTATTATCGTAATAACTCTTATTTTTATCCTTATTCCTATTATTATTATCGTAATAACTCTTATTTTTATCCTTATTTCTATTATTATTATCATTATAACTATTATTTTCAGCCATATTCCTATTTTTATTATCGTAATAACTATTATTTTTATCCTTATTACTATTATTATTATCGTAATAACTCTTATTTTTGTCCTTATTCCTATTTTATCTTCGTACTAACTCTTACTTTTATCCTTATTACTATTACTATTATCGTAATAACTCTTATTTTTATCCTTATAGCTATTATTATTATCGTAATAACTCTTATTTTTGTCCATATTCCTATTTTATCATCGTATTAACTCTTACTTTTATCCTTATCACTATTATTATTATCGTAATAACTCTTATTTTTATCCTTATTAATATTATTATTATCGTAATAACTACTACTTTCAGCCATATTCCTATTTTTATTATGTAATAACACTTATTTTTATCCTTATTTCTATTATTATTATCGTAATAACTCTTATTTTTATCCTTATAACTATTATTATTATCGTAATAACTCTTATTTTTATCCTTAGTACTATTATTATTATCGTAATAACTCTTATTTTTATCCTTATTTCTATTATTATTATCATTATAACTATTATTTTCAGCCTTATTCCTATTTTTATTATGTAATAACTCTTATTTTTATCCTTATTACTATTATTATTGTCGTAATAACTCTCATTTTTGTCCTTATTCCTATTTTATCATCGTATTAACTCTTACTTTTATCCTTATTACTATTATTATTATCGTAATAACTCTTATTTTTATCCTTATTCCTATTATTATTATCGTAATAACTCTTATTTTTATCCTTATTTCTATTATTATTATCATTATAACTATTATTTTCAGCCATATTCCTATTTTTATTATCGTAATAACTATTATTTTTATCCTTATTACTATTATTATTATCGTAATAACTCTTATTTTTGTCCTTATTCCTATTATTATTATCATTATAACTATTATTCTGAGCCTTATTCCTATTTTTATCATGTAATAACTCTTACTTTTATCCTTATTACTATTATTATTACCGTAATAACTCTTATTTTTATCCTTATTCCTATTATTATTATCGTAATAACTCTTGTTTTTGTCCTTATTCCTATTTTATCATCGTATTAACTCTTACTTTTATCCTTATTACTATTATTATTATCGTAATAACTCTTATTTTTATCCTTATTACTATTATTATTATCGTAATAACTCTTATTTTTATACTTATTTATATTATTATTATCATTATAACTATTATTTTCAGCCATATTCCTATTTTTATTATGTAATAACTCTTATTTTTATCCGACTTACTGTTATTATTATCATTATAACTATTATTTTCAGCCATATTCCTATTTTTATTATGTAATAACTCTTATTTTTATCCTTATTGCTATTTTTATTATCGTAATAACTCTTATTTTTATCCTTATTACTATTATTATTATCGTAATAACTCTTATTTTTGTCCTTATTCCTATTTTATCATCGTATTAACTCTTACTTTTATCCTTATTACTATTACTATTATCGTAATGACTCTTATTTTTATCCTTATAGCTATTATTATTATCGTAATAACTCTTATTTTTATCCTTATTCCTATTATTATTATCGTAATAACTCTTATTTTTATCCTTATTTCTATTATTATTATCATTATAACTATTATTTTCAGCCATATTCCTATTTTTATTATCGTAATAACTATTATTTTTATCCTTATTACTATTATTATTATCGTAATAACTCTTATTTTTGTCCTTATTCCTATTTTATCTTCGTATTAACTCTTACTTTTATCCTTATTACTATTACTATTATCGTAATAACTCTTATTTTTATCCTTATAGCTATTATTATTATCGTAATAACTCTTATTTTTGTCCATATTCCTATTTTATCATCGTATTAACTCTTACTTTTATCCTTATCACTATTATTATTATCGTAATAACTCTTATTTTTATCCTTATTAATATTATTATTATCGTAATAACTACTACTTTCAGCCATATTCCTATTTTTATTATGTAATAACACTTATTTTTATCCTTATTTCTATTATTATTATCGTAATAACTCTTATTTTTATCCTTATAACTATTATTATTATCGTAATAACTCTTATTTTTATCCTTAGTACTATTATTATTATCGTAATAACTCTTATTTTTATCCTTATTTCTATTATTATTATCATTATAACTATTATTTTCAGCCTTATTCCTATTTTTATTATGTAATAACTCTTATTTTTATCCTTATTACTATTATTATTGTCGTAATAACTCTCATTTTTGTCCTTATTCCTATTTTATCATCGTATTAACTCTTACTTTTATCCTTATTACTATTATTATTATCGTAATAACTCTTATTTTTATCCTTATTCCTATTATTATTATCGTAATAACTCTTATTTTTGTCCTTATTCCTATTTTATCTTCGTATTAACTCTTACTTTTATCCTTATTACTATTACTATTATCGTAATAACTCTTATTTTTATCCTTATAGCTATTATTATTATCGTAATAACTCTTATTTTTGTCCATATTCCTATTTTATCATCGTATTAACTCTTACTTTTATCCTTATCACTATTATTATTATCGTAATAACTCTTATTTTTATCCTTATTAATATTATTATTATCGTAATAACTACTACTTTCAGCCATATTCCTATTTTTATTATGTAATAACACTTATTTTTATCCTTATTTCTATTATTATTATCGTAATAACTCTTATTTTTATCCTTATAACTATTATTATTATCGTAATAACTCTTATTTTTATCCTTAGTACTATTATTATTATCGTAATAACTCTTATTTTTATCCTTATTTCTATTATTATTATCATTATAACTATTATTTTCAGCCTTATTCCTATTTTTATTATGTAATAACTCTTATTTTTATCCTTATTACTATTATTATTGTCGTAATAACTCTCATTTTTGTCCTTATTCCTATTTTATCATCGTATTAACTCTTACTTTTATCCTTATTACTATTATTATTATCGTAATAACTCTTATTTTTATCCTTATTCCTATTATTATTATCGTAATAACTCTTATTTTTATCCTTATTTCTATTATTATTATCATTATAACTATTATTTTCAGCCATATTCCTATTTTTATTATCGTAATAACTATTATTTTTATCCTTATTACTATTATTATTATCGTAATAACTCTTATTTTTGTCCTTATTCCTATTATTATTATCATTATAACTATTATTCTGAGCCTTATTCCTATTTTTATCATGTAA
>CAMAOD020000102.1:0-74610 GCA_945859595.2 Megachile willughbiella
AGTAATAAGGATAAAAGTAAGAGTTATTACATGATAAAAATAGGAATAAGGCTGAAAATAATAGTTATAATGATAATAATAATAGAAAGAAGGATAAAAATAAGAGTTATTACGATAATAATAATAGTAATAAGGATAAAAATAAGAGTTATTACGATAATAATAATAGTAATAAGGATAAAAGTAAGAGTTAATACGCTGATAAAATAGGAATAAGGACAAAAATAAGAGTTATTACGATAATAATAATAGTTATAAGGATAAAAATAAGAGTTATTACGATAATAATAATAGTAATAAGGATAAAAATAAGAGCTAATACGATAATAATAATAGTTATAAGGATAAAAATAAGAGTTATTTCGATAATAATAATAGTAATAAGGATAAAAGTAAGAGTTATTACATAATAAAAATAGGGATATGGCTGAAAGTAATAGTTATTACGATAGTAATAATAGTAATAAGGATAAAAATAAGAGTGATAACGATACTAATAATAGTGATAAGGATAAAAGTAAGAGTTATTTATATAATAATAATAGTGATAAGGCTGAAAATAATGGTTATTACGATAATAATAACAGTAATAAGGAAAAAAATAAGAGTTATTACATAATAAAAATAGGAATATGGCTGAATATAATAGTTATAATGATAAAAATAATAGAAATAAGGATAAAAATAAGAGTTATTACGATAATAATAATAGAAATAAGGATTAAAATAAGAGTTATTTCGATAATAATAATAGTAAAAAGGATAAAAGTAAGAGTTATTACGATAATAATAATAGTAATAAGGATAAAAATAAGAGTTATTACGATAATAATAATAGTAATAAGGATAAAAGTAAGAGTTAATACGCTGATAAAATAGGAATAAGGACAAAAATAAGAGTTATTACGATAATAATAATAGTTATAAGGATAAAAATAAGAGTTATTACGATAATAATAATAGAAATAAGGATAAAAATAAGAGTTATTACATAATAAAAATAGGAATATGGCTGAAAGTAATAGTTATTACGATAATAATAATAGTAATAAGGATAAAAATAAGAGTTATTACGATTATAATAATAGTAATAAGGATAAAAGTAAGAGTTATTACGATAATAATAATAGTAATAAGGATAAAAATTAAGAGTTATTACGATAATAATAATAGTAATAAGGATAAAAGTAAGAGTCAATACGATGATAAAATAGGAATAAGGACAAGAATAAGAGTTATTACGATAATAATAATAGTTATAAGGATAAAAATAAGAGTTATTACGATAATAATAATAGTAATAAGGATAAAAGTAAGAGTTAATACGCTGATAAAATAGGAATAAGGACAAAAATAAGAGTTATTACGATAATAATAATAGTTATAAGGATAAAAATAAGAGTTATTACATGATAAAAATAGGAATAAGGCTGAAAATAATAGTTATAATGATAATAATAATAGAAAGAAGGATAAAAATAAGAGTTATTACGATAATAATAATAGAAATAAGGATAAAAATAAGAGTTATTACATAATAAAAATAGGAATATGGCTGAAAGTAATAGTTATTACGATAATAATAATAGTAATAAGGATAAAAATAAGAGTTATTACGATTATAATAATAGTAATAAGGATAAAAGTAAGAGTTATTACGATAATAATAATAGTAATAAGGATAAAAATTAAGAGTTATTACGATAATAATAATAGTAATAAGTATAAAAGTAAGAGTTAATACGATGATAAAATAGGAATAAGGACAAGAATAAGAGCTAATACGATAATAATAATAGTTATAAGGATAAAAATAAGAGTTATTACGATGATAAAATAGGAATAAGGATAAAAATAAGAGTTATTTCGATAATAATAATAGTAATAAGGATAAAAGTAAGAGTTATTACATGATAAAAATAGGAATAAGGCTGAAAATAATAGTTATAATGATAATAATAATAGAAATAAGGATAAAAATAAGAGTTATTACGATAATAATAATAGTAATAAGGATAAAAATAAAAGTTATTTCGATAATAATAATAGTAATAAGGATAAAAGTAAGAGTTATTACACGATAAAAATAGGAATAAGGCTGAAAATAATGGTTATAATGATAATAATAATAGAAAGAAGGATAAAAATAAGAGTTATTACGATAATAATAATAGAAAGAAGGATAAAAATAAGAGTTATTACGATAATAGTAATAGTAATAAGGATAAAAGTAAGAGTTAATACGATGATAAAATAGGAATAAGGACAAAAATAAGAGTTATTACGATAATAATAATAGTAATAAGGATAAAAATAAGAGTTATTTCGATAATAATAATAGTAATAAGGATAAAAGTAAGAGTTATTACATAATAAAAATAGGAATATGGCTGAAAGTAATAGTTATTACGATAGTAATAATAGTAATAAGGATAAAAATAAGAGTGGTAACGATACTAATAATAGTGATAAGGTTAAAAGTAAGAGTTATTTATATAATAATAATAGTGATAAGGCTAAAAATAATGGTTATTACGATAATAATAACAGTAATAAGGATAAAAATAAGAGTTATTACATAATAAAAATAGGAATATGGCTGAAAATAATAGTTATAATGATAATAATAATAGAAATAAGGATAAAAATAAGAGTTATTACGATAATAATAATAGAAATAAGGATTAAAATAAGAGTTATTTCGATAATAATAATAGTAATAAGGATAAAAGTAAGAGTTATTACATGATAAAACTAGGAATAAGGCAGAAAATAATGGTTATAATGATAATAATAACAAAAATAAGGATAAAAATAAGAGTTATTACATAATAAAAATAGGAATAAGGATAAAAATAAGAGTTATTACGATAATAATAATAGTAATAAGGATAAAAATAAGAGTTATTACGATAATTATAATAGTAATAAGGATAAAAGTAAGAGTTAATACGATGATAAAATAGGAATAAGGATAAAAATAAGAGTTATTTCGATAATAATAATAGTAATAAGGATAAAAGTAAGAGTTATTACATAATAAAAATAGGAATAAGGCTGAAAATAATAGTTATAATGATAAGAATAATAGAAATAAGGATAAAAATAAGAGTTATTACGATAATAATAATAGTAATAAGGATAAAAATAAGAGTTATTTCGATAATAATAACAGTAATAAGGATAAAAGTAAGAGTTATTACATGATAAAAATAGGAATAAGGCTGAAAATAATAGTTATAATGATAATAATAATAGAAAGAAGGATAAAAATAAGAGTTATTACGATAATAATAATAGTAATAAGGATAAAAATAAGAGTTATTGCGATAATAATAATAGTAATAAGGATAAAAGTAAGAGTTAATACGCTGATAAAATAGGAATAAGGCTGAAAATAATAGTTATAATGGTAATAATAATAGAAAGAAGGATAAAAATAAGTGTTATTACGATAATAATAATAGTAATAAGGATAAAAATAAGAGTTATTACGATAATAATAATAGTAATAAGGATAAAAGTAAGAGTTAATACGCTGATAAAATAGGAATAAGGACAAAAATAAGAGTTATTACGATAATAATAATAGTTATAAGGATAAAAATAAGAGTTATTGCGATAATAATAATAGAAATAAGGATAAAAATAAGAGTTATTACATAATAAAAATAGGAATATGGCTGAAAGTAATAGTTATTACGATAATAATAATAGTAATAAGGATAAGAATAAGAGTTATTACATGATAAAAATAGGAATAAGGCTCAAAATAATAGTTATAATGATAATAATAATAGAAAGAAGGATAAAAATAAGAGTTATTACGATAATAATAATAGTTATATGGATAAAAATAAGAGTTATTACGATAATAATAATAGTAATAAGGATAAAAGTAAGAGTTAATACGATGATAAAATAGGAATAAGGACAAGAATAAGAGTTATTACGATAATAAAAATAGTTATAAGGATAAAAATAAGAGTTATTACGATAATAATAATAGAAAGCAGGATAAAAATAAGAGTTATTACGATAATAATAATAGTAATAAGGATAAAAATAAGAGTTATTACGATAATAATAATAGTAATAAGGATAAAAGTAAGAGTAAATACGCTGATAAAATAGGAATAAGGACAAAAATAAGAGTTATTACAATAATAATAATAGTTATAAGGATAAAAATAAGAGTTATTACGATAATAATAATAGAAATAAGGATAAAAATAAGAGTTATTACATAATAAAAATAGGAATATGGCTGAAAGTAATAGTTATTACGATAATAATAATAGTAATAAGGATAAAAATTAAGAGTTATTTCGATAATAATAATAGTAATAAGGATAAAAGTAAGAGTTATTACATGATAAAAATAGGAATAAGGCTGAAAATAATAGTTATAATGATAATAATAATAGAAATAAGGATAAAAATAAGAGTTATTACGATAATAATAATAGTAATAAGGATAAAAATAAAAGTTATTTCGATAATAATAATAGTAATAAGGATAAAAGTAAGAGTTATTACACGATAAAAATAGGAATAAGGCTGAAAATAATGGTTATAATGATAATAATAATAGAAAGAAGGATAAAAATAAGAGTTATTACGATAATAATAATAGAAAGAAGGATAAAAATAAGAGTTATTACGATAATAGTAATAGTAATAAGGATAAAAGTAAGAGTTAATACGATGATAAAATAGGAATAAGGACAAAAATAAGAGTTATTACGATAATAATAATAGTAATAAGGATAAAAATAAGAGTTATTTCGATAATAATAATAGTAATAAGGATAAAAGTAAGAGTTATTACATAATAAAAATAGGAATATGGCTGAAAGTAATAGTTATTACGATAGTAATAATAGTAATAAGGATAAAAATAAGAGTGGTAACGATACTAATAATAGTGATAAGGTTAAAAGTAAGAGTTATTTATATAATAATAATAGTGATAAGGCTAAAAATAATGGTTATTACGATAATAATAACAGTAATAAGGATAAAAATAAGAGTTATTACATAATAAAAATAGGAATATGGCTGAAAATAATAGTTATAATGATAATAATAATAGAAATAAGGATAAAAATAAGAGTTATTACGATAATAATAATAGAAATAAGGATTAAAATAAGAGTTATTTTCGATAATAATAATAGTAATAAGGATAAAAGTAAGAGTTATTACATGATAAAACTAGGAATAAGGCAGAAAATAATGGTTATAATGATAATAATAACAAAAATAAGGATAAAAATAAGAGTTATTACGATAATAATAATAGAAATAAGGATTAAAATAAGAGTTATTTCGATAATAATAATAGTAATAAGGATAAAAGTAGAGTTATTACATAATAAAAATAGGAATAAGGATAAAAATAAGAGTTATTACGATAATAATAATAGTAATAAGGATAAAAATAAGAGTTATTACGATAATTATAATAGTAATAAGGATAAAAGTAAGAGTTAATACGATGATAAAATAGGAATAAGGATAAAAATAAGAGTTATTTCGATAATAATAATAGTAATAAGGATAAAAGTAAGAGGTTATTACATAATAAAAATAGGAATAAGGCTGAAAATAATAGTTATAATGATAATAATAATAGAAATAAGGATAAAAATAAGAGTTATTACGATAATAATAATAGTAATAAGGATAAAAATAAGAGTTATTTCGATAATAATAATAGTAATAAGGATAAAAGTAAGAGTTATTACATGATAAAAATAGGAATAAGGCTGAAAATAATAGTTATAATGATAATAATAATAGAAAGAAGGATAAAAATAAGAGTTATTACGATAATAATAATAGTAATAAGGATAAAAATAAGAGTTATTGCGATAATAATAATAGTAATAAGGATAAAAGTAAGAGTTATTACATAATAAAAATAGGAATATGGCTGAAAGTAATAGTTATTACGATAGTAATAATAGTAATAAGGATAAAAATCAGAGTGATAACGATACTAATAATAGTGATAAGGATAAAAGTAAGAGTTATTTATATAATAATAATAGTCATAAGGCTGAAAATAATGGTTATTACGATAATAATAACAGTAATAAGGATAAAAATAAGAGTTATTACATAATAAAAATAGGAATATGGCTGAAAGTAATAGTTATTACGATAATAATAATAGTAATAAGGATAAAAGTAAGAGTTATTACGATAATAATAATAGTAATAAGGATAAAAATTAAGAGTTATTACGATAATAATAATAGTAATAAGTATAAAAGTAAGAGTTAATACGATGATAAAATAGGAATAAGGACAAGAATAAGAGTTATTACGATAATAATAATAGTTATAAGGATAAAAATAAGAGTTATTACGATAATAATAATAGTAATAAGGATAAAAATAAGAGCTAATACGATAATAATAATAGTTATAAGGATAACAATAAGAGTTATTACGATGATAAAATAGGAATAAGGATAAAAATAAGAGTTATTTCGATAATAATAATAGTAATAAGGATAAAAGTAAGAGTTATTACATGATAAAAATAGGAATAAGGCTGAAAATAATAGTTATAATGATAATAATAATAGAAATAAGGATAAAAATAAGAGTTATTACGATAATAATAATAGTAATAAGGATAAAAATAAGAGTTATTTCGATAATAATAATAGGAATAAGGATAAAAATAAGAGTTATTACGATAATAATAATAGTAATAAGGATAAAAATAAGAGTTATTACGATAATAATAATAGTAATAAGGATAAAAGTAAGAGTTAATACGCTGATAAAATAGGAATAAGGCTGAAAATAATAGTTATAATGGTAATAATAATAGAAAGAAGGATAAAAATAAGAGTTATTACGATAATAATAATAGTAATAAGGATAAAAATAAGAGTTATTACGATAATAATAATAGTAATAAGGATAAAAGTAAGAGTTAATACGCTGATAAAATAGGAATAAGGACAAAAATAAGAGTTATTACGATAATAATAATAGTTATAAGGATAAAAATAAGAGTTATTACGATAATAATAATAGAAATAGGGATAAAAATAAGAGTTATTACATAAAAAAAATAGGAATATGGCTGAAAGTAATAGTTATTACGATAATAATAATAGTAATAAGGATAAAAATAAGAGTTATTACGATTATAATAATAGTAATAAGGATAAAAGTAAGAGTTATTACGATAATAATAATAGTAATAAGGATAAAAATTAAGAGTTATTACGATAATAATAATAGTAATAAGTATAAAAGTAAGAGTTAATACGATGATAAAATAGGAATAAGGACAAGAATAAGAGTTATTACGATAATAATAATAGTTATAAGGATAAAAATAAGAGTTATTACGATAATAATAATAGTAATAAGGATAAAAATAAGAGCTAATACGATAATAATAATAGTTATAAGGATAAAAATAAGAGTTATTACGATGATAAAATAGGAATAAGGATAAAAATAAGAGTTATTTCGATAATAATAATAGTAATAAGGATAAAAGTAAGAGTTATTACATGATAAAAATAGGAATAAGGCTGAAAATAATAGTTATAATGATAATAATAATAGAAATAAGGATAAAAATAAGAGTTATTACGATAATAATAATAGTAATAAGGATAAAAATAAGAGTTATTTCGATAATAATAATAGGAATAAGGATAAAAATAAGAGTTATTACGATAATAATAATAGTAATAAGGATAAAATAAGAGTTATTACGATAATAATAATAGTAATAAGGATAAAAGTAAGAGTTAATACGCTGATAAAATAGGAATAAGGCTGAAAATAATAGTTATAATGGTAATAATAATAGAAAGAAGGATAAAAATAAGTGTTATTACGATAATAATAATAGTAATAAGGATAAAAATAAGAGTTATTACGATAATAATAATAGTAATAAGGATAAAAGTAATAGTTAATACGCTGATAAAATAGGAATAAGGACAAAAATAAGAGTTATTACGATAATAATAATAGTTATAAGGATAAAAATAAGAGTTATTGCGATAATAATAATAGAAATAAGGATAAAAATAAGAGTTATTACATAATAAAAATAGGAATATGGCTGAAAGTAATAGTTATTACGATAATAATAATAGTAATAAGGATAAGAATAAGAGTTATTACATGATAAAAATAGGAATAAGGCTCAAAATAATAGTTATAATGATAATAATAATAGAAAGAAGGATAAAAATAAGAGTTATTACGATAATAATAATAGTTATATGGATAAAAATAAGAGTTATTACGATAATAATAATAGTAATAAGGATAAAAGTAAGAGTTAATACGATGATAAAATAGGAATAAGGACAAGAATAAGAGTTATTACGATAATAAAAATAGTTATAAGGATAAAAATAAGAGTTATTACGATAATAATAATAGAAAGCAGGATAAAAATAAGAGTTATTACGATAATAATAATAGTAATAAGGATAAAAATAAGAGTTATTACGATAATAATAATAGAAAGCAGGATAAAAATAAGAGTTATTACGATAATAATAATAGTAATAAGGATAAAAATAAGAGTTATTACGATAATAATAATAGTAATAAGGATAAAAGTAAGAGTAAATACGCTGATAAAATAGGAATAAGGACAAAAATAAGAGTTATTACAATAATAATAATAGTTATAAGGATAAAAATAAGAGTTATTACGATAATAATAATAGAAATAAGGATAAAAATAAGAGTTATTACATAATAAAAATAGGAATATGGCTGAAAGTAATAGTTATTACGATAATAATAATAGTAATAAGGATAAAAATTAAGAGTTATTTCGATAATAATAATAGTAATAAGGATAAAAGTAAGAGTTATTACGATAATAATAATAGTAATAAGGATAAAAATAAAAGTTATTTCGATAATAATAATAGTAATAAGGATAAAAGTAAGAGTTATTACACGATAAAAATAGGAATAAGGCTGAAAATAATGGTTATAATGATAATAATAATAGAAAGAAGGATAAAAATAAGAGTTATTACGATAATAATAATAGAAAGAAGGATAAAAATAAGAGTTATTACGATAATAGTAATAGTAATAAGGATAAAAGTAAGAGTTAATACGATGATAAAATAGGAATAAGGACAAAAATAAGAGTTATTACGATAATAATAATAGTAATAAGGATAAAAATAAGAGTTATTTCGATAATAATAATAGTAATAAGGATAAAAGTAAGAGTTATTACATAATAAAAATAGGAATATGGCTGAAAGTAATAGTTATTACGATAGTAATAATAGTAATAAGGATAAAAATAAGAGTGGTAACGATACTAATAATAGTGATAAGGTTAAAAGTAAGAGTTATTTATATAATAATAATAGTGATAAGGCTAAAAATAATGGTTATTACGATAATAATAACAGTAATAAGGATAAAAATAAGAGTTATTACATAATAAAAATAGGAATATGGCTGAAAATAATAGTTATAATGATAATAATAATAGAAATAAGGATAAAAATAAGAGTTATTACGATAATAATAATAGAAATAAGGATTAAAATAAGAGTTATTTCGATAATAATAATAGTAATAAGGATAAAAGTAAGAGTTATTACATGATAAAACTAGGAATAAGGCAGAAAATAATGGTTATAATGATAATAATAACAAAAATAAGGATAAAAATAAGAGTTATTACATAATAAAAATAGGAATAAGGATAAAAATAAGAGTTATTACGATAATAATAATAGTAATAAGGATAAAAATAAGAGTTATTACGATAATTATAATAGTAATAAGGATAAAAGTAAGAGTTAATACGATGATAAAATAGGAATAAGGATAAAAATAAGAGTTATTTCGATAATAATAATAGTAATAAGGATAAAAGTAAGAGTTATTACATAATAAAAATAGGAATAAGGCTGAAAATAATAGTTATAATGATAATAATAATAGAAATAAGGATAAAAATAAGAGTTATTACGATAATAATAATAGTAATAAGGATAAAAATAAGAGTTATTTCGATAATAATAATAGTAATAAGGATAAAAGTAAGAGTTATTACATGATAAAAATAGGAATAAGGCTGAAAATAATAGTTATAATGATAATAATAATAGAAAGAAGGATAAAAATAAGAGTTATTACGATAATAATAATAGTAATAAGGATAAAAATAAGAGTTATTGCGATAATAATAATAGTAATAAGGATAAAAGTAAGAGTTATTACATAATAAAAATAGGAATATGGCTGAAAGTAATAGTTATTACGATAGTAATAATAGTAATAAGGATAAAAATCAGAGTGATAACGATACTAATAATAGTGATAAGGATAAAAGTAAGAGTTATTTATATAATAATAACAGTCATAAGGCTGAAAATAATGGTTATTACGATAATAATAACAGTAATAAGGATAAAAATAAGAGTTATTACATAATAAAAATAGGAATATGGCTGAAAGTAATAGTTATTACGATAATAATAATAGTAATAAGGATAAAAGTAAGAGTTATTACGATAATAATAATAGTAATAAGGATAAAAATTAAGAGTTATTACGATAATAATAATAGTAATAAGGATAAAAATAAGAGTTATTACGATAATAATAATAGTAATAAGGATAAAAATAAGAGCTAATACGATAATAATAATAGTAATAAGGATAAAAATTAAGAGTTATTACGATAATAATAATAGTAATAAGTATAAAAGTAAGAGTTAATACGATGATAAAATAGGAATAAGGACAAGAATAAGAGTTATTACGATAATAATAATAGTTATAAGGATAAAAATAAGAGTTATTACGATAATAATAATAGTAATAAGGATAAAAATAAGAGCTAATACGATAATAATAATAGTTATAAGGATAAAAATAAGAGTTATTACGATGATAAAATAGGAATAAGGATAAAAATAAGAGTTATTTCGATAATAATAATAGTAATAAGGATAAAAGTAAGAGTTATTACATGATAAAAATAGGAATAAGGCTGAAAATAATAGTTATAATGATAATAATAATAGAAATAAGGATAAAAATAAGAGTTATTACGATAATAATAATAGTAATAAGGATAAAAATAAGAGTTATTTCGATAATAATAATAGGAATAAGGATAAAAATAAGAGTTATTACGATAATAATAATAGTAATAAGGATAAAATAAGAGTTATTACGATAATAATAATAGTAATAAGGATAAAAGTAAGAGTTAATACGCTGATAAAATAGGAATAAGGCTGAAAATAATAGTTATAATGGTAATAATAATAGAAAGAAGGATAAAAATAAGTGTTATTACGATAATAATAATAGTAATAAGGATAAAAATAAGAGTTATTACGATAATAATAATAGTAATAAGGATAAAAGTAATAGTTAATACGCTGATAAAATAGGAATAAGGACAAAAATAAGAGTTATTACGATAATAATAATAGTTATAAGGATAAAAATAAGAGTTATTGCGATAATAATAATAGAAATAAGGATAAAAATAAGAGTTATTACATAATAAAAATAGGAATATGGCTGAAAGTAATAGTTATTACGATAATAATAATAGTAATAAGGATAAGAATAAGAGTTATTACATGATAAAAATAGGAATAAGGCTCAAAATAATAGTTATAATGATAATAATAATAGAAAGAAGGATAAAAATAAGAGTTATTACGATAATAATAATAGTTATATGGATAAAAATAAGAGTTATTACGATAATAATAATAGTAATAAGGATAAAAGTAAGAGTTAATACGATGATAAAATAGGAATAAGGACAAGAATACGAGTTATTACGATAATAAAAATAGTTATAAGGATAAAAATAAGAGTTATTACGATAATAATAATAGAAAGCAGGATAAAAATAAGAGTTATTACGATAATAATAATAGTAATAAGGATAAAAATAAGAGTTATTAGGATAATAATAATAGTAATAAGGATAAAAGTAAGAGTAAATACGCTGATAAAATAGGAATAAGGACAAAAATAAGAGTTATTACAATAATAATAATAGTTATAAGGATAAAAATAAGAGTTATTACGATAATAATAATAGAAATAAGGATAAAAATAAGAGTTATTACATAATAAAAATAGGAATATGGCTGAAAGTAATAGTTATTACGATAATAATAATAGTAATAAGGATAAAAATTAAGAGTTATTTCGATAATAATAATAGTAATAAGGATAAAAGTAAGAGTTATTACATGATAAAAATAGGAATAAGGCTGAAAATAATAGTTATAATGATAATAATAATAGAAATAAGGATAAAAATAAGAGATATTACGATAATAATAATAGTAATAAGGATAAAAATAAAAGTTATTTCGATAATAATAATAGTAATAAGGATAAAAGTAAGAGTTATTACATGATAAAAATAGGAATAAGGCTGAAAATAATAGTTATAATGATAATAATAATAGAAAGAAGGATAAAAATAAGAGTTATTACGATAATAATAATAGTAATAAGGATAAAAATAAGAGTTATTTCGATAATAATAATAGTAATAAGGATAAAAGTAAGAGTTATTACACGATAAAAATAGGAATAAGGCTGAAAATAATGGTTATAATGATAATAATAATAGAAAGAAGGATAAAAATAAGAGTTATTACGATAATAATAATAGAAAGAAGGATAAAAATAAGAGTTATTACGATAATAGTAATAGTAATAAGGATAAAAGTAAGAGTTAATACGATGATAAAATAGGAATAAGGACAAAAATAAGAGTTATTACGATAATAATAATAGTAATAAGGATAAAAATAAGAGTTATTTCGATAATAATAATAGTAATAAGGATAAAAGTAAGAGTTATTACATAATAAAAATAGGAATATGGCTGAAAGTAATAGTTATTACGATAGTAATAATAGTAATAAGGATAAAAATAAGAGTGATAACGATACTAATAATAGTGATAAGGTCAAAGTAAGAGTTATTTATATAATAAAACTAGGAATAAGGCAGAAAATAATGGTTATTACGATAATAATAACAGTAATAAGGATAAAAATAAGAGTTATTTCGATAATAATAATAGTAATAAGGATAAAAGTAAGAGTTATTACATAATAAAAATAGGAATATGGCTGAAAGTAATAGTTATTACGATAGTAATAATAGTAATAAGGATAAAAATCAGAGTGATAACGATACTAATAATAGTGATAAGGATAAAAGTAAGAGTTATTTATATAATAATAATAGTCATAAGGCTGAAAATAATGGTTATTACGATAATAATAACAGTAATAAGGATAAAAATAACAGTTATTACGATGATAAAATAGGAATAAGGGTAAAAATAAGAGTTATTTCGATAATAATAATAGTAATAAGGATAAAAGTAAGAGTTATTACATGATAAAAATAGGAATAAGGCTGAAAATAATAGTTATAATGATAATAATAATAGAAATAAGGATAAAAATAAGAGTTATTACGATAATAATAATAGTAATAAGGATAAAAATAAGAGTTATTTCGATAATAATAATAGGAATAAGGATAAAAATAAGAGTTATTACGATAATAATAATAGTAATAAGGATAAAAATAAGAGTTATTACGATAATAATAATAGTAATAAGGATAAAAATAAGAGTTATTACGATAATAATAATAGTAATAAGGATAAAAGTAAGAGTTAATACGCTGATAAAATAGGAATAAGGCTGAAAATAATAGTTATAATGGTAATAATAATAGAAAGAAGGATAAAAATAAGAGTTATTACGATAATAATAATAGTAATAAGGATAAAAATAAGAGTTATTACGATAATAATAATAGTAATAAGGATAAAAGTAAGAGTTAATACGCTGATAAAATAGGAATAAGGACAAAAATAAGAGTTATTACGATAATAATAATAGTAATAAGTATAAAAGTAAGAGTTAATACGATGATAAAATAGGAATAAGGACAAGAATAAGAGTTATTACGATAATAATAATAGTAATAAGGATAAAAATAAGAGCTAATACGATAATAATAATAGTTATAAGGATAAAAATAAGAGTTATTACGATGATAAAATAGGAATAAGGATAAAAATAAGAGTTATTTCGATAATAATAATAGTAATAAGGATAAAAGTAAGAGTTATTACATGATAAAAATAGGAATAAGGCTGAAAATAATAGTTATAATGATAATAATAATAGAAATAAGGATAAAAATAAGAGTTATTACGATAATAATAATAGTAATAAGGATAAAAATAAGAGTTATTTCGATAATAATAATAGGAATAAGGATAAAAATAAGAGTTATTACGATAATAATAATAGTAATAAGGATAAAATAAGAGTTATTACGATAATAATAATAGTAATAAGGATAAAAGTAAGAGTTAATACGCTGATAAAATAGGAATAAGGCTGAAAATAATAGTTATAATGGTAATAATAATAGAAAGAAGGATAAAAATAAGTGTTATTACGATAATAATAATAGTAATAAGGATAAAAATAAGAGTTATTACGATAATAATAATAGTAATAAGGATAAAAGTAATAGTTAATACGCTGATAAAATAGGAATAAGGACAAAAATAAGAGTTATTACGATAATAATAATAGTTATAAGGATAAAAATAAGAGTTATTGCGATAATAATAATAGAAATAAGGATAAAAATATGAGTTATTACATAATAAAAATAGGAATATGGCTGAAAGTAATAGTTATTACGATAATAATAATAGTAATAAGGATAAGAATAAGAGTTATTACATGATAAAAATAGGAATAAGGCTCAAAATAATAGTTATAATGATAATAATAATAGAAAGAAGGATAAAAATAAGAGTTATTACGATAATAATAATAGTTATATGGATAAAAATAAGAGTTATTACGATAATAATAATAGTAATAAGGATAAAAGTAAGAGTTAATACGATGATAAAATAGGAATAAGGACAAGAATAAGAGTTATTACGATAATAAAAATAGTTATAAGGATAAAAATAAGAGTTATTACGATAATAATAATAGAAAGCAGGATAAAAATAAGAGTTATTACGATAATAATAATAGTAATAAGGATAAAAATAAGAGTTATTACGATAATAATAATAGTAATAAGGATAAAAGTAAGAGTAAATACGCTGATAAAATAGGAATAAGGACAAAAATAAGAGTTATTACAATAATAATAATAGTTATAAGGATAAAAATAAGAGTTATTACGATAATAATAATAGAAATAAGGATAAAAATAAGAGTTATTACATAATAAAAATAGGAATATGGCTGAAAGTAATAGTTATTACGATAATAATAATAGTAATAAGGATAAAAATTAAGAGTTATTTCGATAATAATAATAGTAATAAGGATAAAAGTAAGAGTTATTACATGATAAAAATAGGAATAAGGCTGAAAATAATAGTTATAATGATAATAATAATAGAAATAAGGATAAAAATAAGAGTTATTACGATAATAATAATAGTAATAAGGATAAAAATAAAAGTTATTTCGATAATAATAATAGTAATAAGGATAAAAGTAAGAGTTATTACACGATAAAAATAGGAATAAGGCTGAAAATAATGGTTATAATGATAATAATAATAGAAAGAAGGATAAAAATAAGAGTTATTACGATAATAATAATAGAAAGAAGGATAAAAATAAGAGTTATTACGATAATAGTAATAGTAATAAGGATAAAAGTAAGAGTTAATACGATGATAAAATAGGAATAAGGACAAAAATAAGAGTTATTACGATAATAATAATAGTAATAAGGATAAAAATAAGAGTTATTTCGATAATAATAATAGTAATAAGGATAAAAGTAAGAGTTATTACATAATAAAAATAGGAATATGGCTGAAAGTAATAGTTATTACGATAGTAATAATAGTAATAAGGATAAAAATAAGAGTGATAACGATACTAATAATAGTGATAAGGTCAAAGTAAGAGTTATTTATATAATAAAACTAGGAATAAGGCAGAAAATAATGGTTATTACGATAATAATAACAGTAATAAGGATAAAAATAAGAGTTATTACATAATAAAAATAGGAATATGGCTGAAAATAATAGTTATAATGATAATAATAATAGAAATAAGGATAAAAATAAGAGTTATTACGATAATAATAATAGAAATAAGGATTAAAATAAGAGTTATTTCGATAATAATAATAGTAATAAGGATAAGAGTAAGAGTTATTACATGATAAAAATAGGAATAAGGCTGAAAATAATAGTTATAATGATAATAATAATAGAAAGAAGGATAAAAATAAGAGTTATTACGATAATAATAATAGTAATAAGGATAAAAATAAGAGTTATTTCGATAATAATAATAGTAATAAGGATAAAAGTAAGAGTTATTACATAATAAAAATAGGAATATGGCTGAAAGTAATAGTTATTACGATAGTAATAATAGTAATAAGGATAAAAATCAGAGTGATAACGATACTAATAATAGTGATAAGGATAAAAGTAAGAGTTATTTATATAATAATAATAGTCATAAGGCTGAAAATAATGGTTATTACGATAATAATAACAGTAATAAGGATAAAAATAACAGTTATTACGATGATAAAATAGGAATAAGGTAAAAATAAGAGTTATTTCGATAATAATAATAGTAATAAGGATAAAAGTAAGAGTTATTACATGATAAAAATAGGAATAAGGCTGAAAATAATAGTTATAATGATAATAATAATAGAAATAAGGATAAAAAATAAGAGTTATTACGATAATAATAATAGTAATAAGGATAAAAATAAGAGTTATTTCGATAATAATAATAGGAATAAGGATAAAAATAAGAGTTATTACGATAATAATAATAGTAATAAGGATAAAAATAAGAGTTATTACGATAATAATAATAGTTAATAAGGATAAAAGTAAGAGTTAATACGCTGATAAAATAGGAATAAGGCTGAAAATAATAGTTATAATGGTAATAATATAGAAAGAAGGATAAAAATAAGTGTTATTACGATAATAATAATAGTAATAAGGATAAAAATAAGAGTTATTACGATAATAATAATAGTAATAAGGATAAAAGTAAGAGTTAATACGCTAACAAAATAGGAATAAGGACAAAAATAAGAGTTATTACGATAATAATAATAGTTATAAGGATAAAAATAAGAGTTATTGCGATAATAATAATAGAAATAAGGATACAAATAAGAGTTATTACATAATAAAAATAGGAATATGGCTGAAAGTAATAGTTATTACGATAATAATAATAGTAATAAGGATAAGAATAAGAGTTATTACATGATAAAAATAGGAATAAGGCTCAAAATAATAGTTATAATGATAATAATAATAGAAAGAAGGATAAAAATAAGAGTTATTACGATAATAATAATAGTTATATGGATAAAAATAAGAGTTATTACGATAATAATAATAGTAATAAGGATAAAAATAAGAGTTATTTCGATAATAATAATAGTAATAAGGAAAAAGTAAGAGTTATTACATGATAAAAATAGGAATAAGGCTGAAAATAATGGTTATAATGATAATAATAATAGAAAGAAGGATAAAAATAAGAGTTATTACGATAATAATAATAGAAAGAAGGATAAAAATAAGAGTTTATTACGATAATAGTAATAGTAATAAGGATAAAAGTAAGAGTTAATACGATGATAAAATAGGAATAAGGACAAAAATAAGAGTTATTACGATAATAATAATAGTAATAAGGATAAAAATAAGAGTTATTTCGATAATAATAATAGTAATAAGGATAAAAGTAAGAGTTATTACATAATAAAAATAGGAATATGGCTGAAAGTAATAGTTATTACGATAGTAATAATAGTAATAAGGATAAAAATAAGAGTGATAACGATACTAATAATAGTGATAAGGTTAAAAGTAAGAGTTATTTATATAATAATAATAGTGATAAGGCTGAAAATAATGGTTATTACGATAATAATAACAGTAATAAGGATAAAAGTAAGAGTTATTACATAATAAAAATAGGAATATGGCTGAAAAATAATAGTTATAATGATAATAATAATAGAAATAAGGATAAAAATAAGAGTTATTACGATAATAATAATAGAAATAAGGATTAAAATAAGAGTTATTTCGATAATAATAATAGTAATAAGGATAAAAGTAAGAGTTATTACATGATAAAAATAGGAATAAGGCTGAAAATAATAGTTATAATGATAATAATAATAGAAAGAAGGATAAAAATAAGAGTTATTACGATAATAATAATAGTAATAAGGATAAAAATAAGAGTTATTTCGATAATAATAATAGTAATAAGGATAAAAGTAAGAGTTATTACATGATAAAAATAGGAATAAGGCTGAAAATAATAGTTATAATGATAATAATAATAGAAAGAAGGATAAAAATAAGAGTTATTACGATAATAATAATAGAAAGAAGGATAAAAATAAGAGTTATTACGATAATAGTATTAGTAATAAGGATAAAAGTAAGAGTTAATACGATGATAAAATAGGAATAAGGACAAAAATAAGAGTTATTACGATAATAATAATAGTAATAAGGATAAAAATAAGAGTTATTTCGATAATAATAATAGTAATAAGGATAAAAGTAAGAGTTATTACATAATAAAAATAGGAATATGGCTGAAAGTAATAGTTATTACGATAGTAATAATAGTAATAAGGATAAAAATAAGAGTGATAACGATACTAATAATACTGATAAGGATAAAAGTAAGAGTTATTTATATAATAATAATAGTGATAAGGCTGAAAATAATGGTTATTACGATAATAATAACAGTAATAAGGATAAAAATAAGAGTTATTACATAATAAAAATAGGAATATGGCTGAAAATAATAGTTATAATGATAATAATAATAGAAATAAGGATAAAAATAAGAGTTATTACGATAATAATAATAGAAATAAGGATTAAAATAAGAGTTATTTCGATAATAATAATAGTAATAAGGATAAAAGTAAGAGTTATTACGATTATAATAATAGTAATAAGGATAAAAGTAAGAGTTATTACATGATAAAAATAGGAATAAGGCTGAAAATAATAGTTATAATGATAATAATAATAGAAATAAGGATAAAAATAAGAGTTATTACGATAATAATAATAGTAATAAGGATAAAAATAAGAGTTATTTCGATAATAATAATAGTAATAAGGATAAAAGTAAGAGTTATTACATGATAAAAATAGGAATAAGGCTGAAAATAATAGTTATAATGATAATAATAATAGAAAGAAGGATAAAAATAAGAGTTATTACGATAATAATAATAGAAAGAAGGATAAAAATAAGAGTTATTACGATAATAGTAATAGTAATAAGGATAAAAGTAAGAGTTAATACGATGATAAAATAGGAATAAGGACAAAAATAAGAGTTATTACGATAATAATAATAGTAATAAGGATAAAAATAAGAGTTATTTCGATAATAATAATAGTAATAAGGATAAAAGTAAGAGTTATTACATAATAAAAATAGGAATATGGCTGAAAGTAATAGTTATTACGATAGTAATAATAGTAATAAGGATAAAAATAAGAGTGATAACGATACTAATAATAGTGATAAGGATAAAAGTAAGAGTTATTTATATCATAATAATAGTGATAAGACTGAAAATAATGGTTATTACGATAATAATAACAGTAATAAGGATAAAAATAAGAGTTATTACATAATAAAAATAGGAATATGGCTGAAAATAATAGTTATAATGATAATAATAATAGAAATAAGGATAAATATAAGAGTTATTACGATAATAATAATAGAAAGAAGGATTAAAATAAGAGTTATTTCGATAATAATAATAGTAATAAGGATAAAAGTAAGAGTTATTACATGATAAAAATAGGAATAAGGCTGAAAATAATAGTTATAATGATAATAATAATAGAAAGAAGGATAAAAATAAGAGTTATTACGATAATAATAATAGTAATAAGGATAAAAATAAGAGTTATTACGATAATAATAATAGTAATAAGGATAAAAGTAAGAGTTAATACGCTGATGAAATAGGAATAAGGACAAAAATAAGAGTTATTACGATAATAATAATAGTTATAAGGATAAAAATAAGAGTTATTACGATAATAATAATAGAAATAAGGATAAAAATAAGAGTTATTACATAATAAAAATAGGAATATGGCTGAAAGTAATAGTTATTACGATAATAATAATAGTAATAAGGATAAAAATAAGAGTTATTACGATTATAATAATAGTAATAAGGATAAAAGTAAGAGTTATTACGATAATAATAATAGTAATAAGGATAAAAATTAAGAGTTATTTCGATAATAATAATAGTTATAAGGATAAAAATAAGAGTTATTACGATAATAATAATAGAAATAAGGATAAAAATAAGAGTTATTACATAATAAAAATAGGAATATGGCTGAAAGTAATAGTTATTACGATAATAATAATAGTAATAAGGATAAAAATAAGAGTTATTACGATTATAATAATAGTAATAAGGATAAAAGTAAGAGTTATTACGATAATAATAATAGTAATAAGAATAAAAATTAAGAGTTATTACGATAATAATAATAGTAATAAGTATAAAAGTAAGAGTTAATACGATGATAAAATAGGAATAAGGACAAGAATAAGAGTTATTACGATAATAAAAATAGTTATAAGGATAAAAATAAGAGTTATTACGATAATAATAATAGAAAGCAGGATAAAAATAGGAGTTATTACGATAATAATAATAGTAATAAGGATAAAAATAATAGTTATTACGATAATAATAATAGTAATAAGGATAAAAGTAAGAGTTAATACGCTGATAAAATAGGAATAAGGACAAAAATAAGAGTTATTACGATAATAATAATAGTTATAAGGATAAAAATAAGAGTTATTACGATAATAATAATAGTAATAAGGATAAAAATAAGAGTTATTTCGATAATAATAATAGTAATAAGGATAAAAGTAAGAGTTTTTACATGATAAAAATAGGAATAAGGCTGAAAATAATAGTTATAATGATAATAATAATAGAAAGAAGGATAAAAATAAGAGTTATTACGATAATAATAATAGTAATAAGTATAAAAGTAAGAGTCAATACGATGATAAAATAGGAATAAGGACAAGAATAAGAGTTATTACGATAATAATAATAGTTATAAGGATAAAAATAAGAGTTATTACGATAATAATAATAGTAATAAGGATAAAAATAGGAGCTAATACGATAATAATAATAGTTATAAGGATAAAAATAAGAGTTATTTCGATAATAATAATAGTAATAAGGATAAAAGTAAGAGTTATTACATAATAAAAATAGGAATATGGCTGAAAGTAATAGTTATTACGATAGTAATAATAGTAATAAGGATAAAAATAAGAGTGATAACGATACTAATAATAGTGATAAGGATAAAAGTAAGAGTTATTTATATAGTAATAATAGTGATAAGGCTGAAAATAATGGTTATTACGATAATAATAACAGTAATAAGGAAAAAAATAAGAGTTATTACATAATAAAAATAGGAATATGGCTGAAAATAATAGTTATAATGATACTAATAATAGAAATAAGGATAAAAATAAGAGTTATTACGATAATAATAATAGAAATAAGGATTAAAATAAGAGTTATTTCGATAATAATAATAGTAATAAGGATAAAAGTAAGAGTTATTACATGATAAAAATAGGAATAAGGCTGAAAATAATAGTTATAATGATAATAATAATAGAAAGAAGGATAAAAATAAGAGTTATTACGTTAATAATAATAGTAATAAGGATAAAAATAAGAGTTATTACGATAATAATAATAGTAATAAGGATAAAAGTAAGAGTTAATACGCTGATAAAATAGGAATAAGGACAAAAATAAGAGTTATTACGATAATAATAATAGTTATAAGGATAAAAATAAGAGTTATTACGATAATAATAATAGAAATAAGGATAAAAATAAGAGTTATTACATAATAAAAATAGGAATATGGCTGAAAGTAATAGTTATTACGATAATAATAATAGTAATAAGCATAAAAATAAGAGTTATTACGATTATAATAATAGTAATAAGGATAAAAGTAAGAGTTATTACGATAATAATAATAGTAATAAGGATAAAAATTAAGAGTTATTTCGATAATAATAATAGTTATAAGGATAAAAATAAGAGTTATTACGATAATAATAATAGTAATAAGGATAAAAATAAGAGCTAATACGATAATAATAATAGTTATAAGGATAACAATAAGAGTTATTACGATGATAAAATAGGAATAAGGATAAAAATAAGAGTTATTTCGATAATAATAATAGTAATAAGGATAAAAGTAAGAGTTATTACATGATAAAAATAGGAATAAGGCTGAAAATAATAGTTATAATGATAATAATAATAGAAATAAGGATAAAAATAAGAGTTATTACGATAATAATAATAGTAATAAGGATAAAAATAAGAGTTATTTCGATAATAATAATAGGAATAAGGATAAAAATAAGAGTTATTACGATAATAATAATAGTAATAAGGATAAAAATAAGAGTTATTACGATAATAATAATAGTAATAAGGATAAAAGTAAGAGTTAATACGCTGATAAAATAGGAATAAGGACAAAAATAAGAGTTATTACGATAATAATAATAGTTATAAGGATAAAAATAAGAGTTATTACGATAATAATAATAGAAATAGGGATAAAAATAAGAGTTATTACATAAAAAAAATAGGAATATGGCTGAAAGTAATAGTTATTACGATAATAATAATAGTAATAAGGATAAAAATAAGAGTTATTACGATTATAATAATAGTAATAAGGATAAAAGTAAGAGTTATTACGATAATAATAATAGTAATAAGGATAAAAATTAAGAGTTATTACGATAATAATAGTAGTAATAAGTATAAAAGTAAGAGTTAATACGATGATAAAATAGGAATAAGGACAAGAATAAGAGTTATTACGATAATAATAATAGTTATAAGGATAAAAATAAGAGTTATTACGATAATAATAATAGTAATAAGGATAAAAATAAGAGCTAATACGATAATAATAATAGTTATAAGGATAAAAATAAGAGTTATTACGATGATAAAATAGGAATAAGGATAAAAATAAGAGTTATTTCGATAATAATAATAGTAATAAGGATAAAAGTAAGAGTTATTACATGATAAAAATAGGAATAAGGCTGAAAATAATAGTTATAATGATAATAATAATAGAAATAAGGATAAAAATAAGAGTTATTACGATAATAATAATAGTAATAAGGATAAAAATAAGAGTTATTTCGATAATAATAATAGGAATAAGGATAAAAATAAGAGTTATTACGATAATAATAATAGTAATAAGGATAAAAATAAGAGTTATTACGATAATAATAATAGTAATAAGGATAAAAGTAAGAGTTAATACGCTGATAAAATAGGAATAAGGACAAAAATAAGAGTTATTACGATAATAATAATAGTAATAAGGATAAAAATAAGAGTTATTTCGATAATAATAATAGTAATAAGGAAAAAGTAAGAGTTATTACATGATAAAAATAGGAATAAGGCTGAAAATAATGGTTATAATGATAATAATAATAGAAAGAAGGATAAAAATAAGAGTTATTACGATAATAATAATAGAAAGAAGGATAAAAATAAGAGTTATTACGATAATAGTAATAGTAATAAGGATAAAAGTAAGAGTTAATACGATGATAAAATAGGAATAAGGACAAAAATAAGAGTTATTACGATAATAATAATAGTAATAAGGATAAAAATAAGAGTTATTTCGATAATAATAATAGTAATAAGGATAAAAGTAAGAGTTATTACATAATAAAAATAGGAATATGGCTGAAAGTAATAGTTATTACGATAGTAATAATAGTAATAAGGATAAAAATAAGAGTGATAACGATACTAATAATAGTGATAAGGTTAAAAGTAAGAGTTATTTATATAATAATAATAGTGATAAGGCTGAAAATAATGGTTATTACGATAATAATAACAGTAATAAGGATAAAAGTAAGAGTTATTACATAATAAAAATAGGAATATGGCTGAAAATAATAGTTATAATGATAATAATAATAGAAATAAGGATAAAAATAAGAGTTATTACGATAATAATAATAGAAATAAGGATTAAAATAAGAGTTATTTCGATAATAATAATAGTAATAAGGATAAAAGTAAGAGTTATTACATGATAAAAATAGGAATAAGGCTGAAAATAATAGTTATAATGATAATAATAATAGAAAGAAGGATAAAAATAAGAGTTATTACGATAATAATAATAGTAATAAGGATAAAAATAAGAGTTATTTCGATAATAATAATAGTAATAAGGATAAAAGTAAGAGTTATTACATGATAAAAATAGGAATAAGGCTGAAAATAATAGTTATAATGATAATAATAATAGAAAGAAGGATAAAAATAAGAGTTATTACGATAATAATAATAGAAAGAAGGATAAAAATAAGAGTTATTACGATAATAGTATTAGTAATAAGGATAAAAGTAAGAGTTAATACGATGATAAAATAGGAATAAGGACAAAAATAAGAGTTATTACGATAATAATAATAGTAATAAGGATAAAAATAAGAGTTATTTCGATAATAATAATAGTAATAAGGATAAAAGTAAGAGTTATTACATAATAAAAATAGGAATATGGCTGAAAGTAATAGTTATTACGATAGTAATAATAGTAATAAGGATAAAAATAAGAGTGATAACGATACTAATAATACTGATAAGGATAAAAGTAAGAGTTATTTATATAATAATAATAGTGATAAGGCTGAAAATAATGGTTATTACGATAATAATAACAGTAATAAGGATAAAAATAAGAGTTATTACATAATAAAAATAGGAATATGGCTGAAAATAATAGTTATAATGATAATAATAATAGAAATAAGGATAAAAATAAGAGTTATTACGATAATAATAATAGAAATAAGGATTAAAATAAGAGTTATTTCGATAATAATAATAGTAATAAGGATAAAAGTAAGAGTTATTACATGATAAAAATAGGAATAAGGCTGAAAATAATAGTTATAATGATAATAATAATAGAAAGAAGGATAAAAATAAGAGTTATTACGATAATAATAATAGTAATAAGGATAAAAATAAGAGTTATTACGATAATAATAATAGTAATAAGGATAAAAGTAAGAGTTAATACGCTGATAAAATAGGAATAAGGACAAAAATAAGAGTTATTACGATAATAATAATAGTTATAAGGATAAAAATAAGAGTTATTACGATAATAATAATAGAAATAAGGATAAAAATAAGAGTTATTACATAATAAAAATAGGAATATGGCTGAAAGTAATAGTTATTACGATAATAATAATAGTAATAAGGATAAAAATAAGAGTTATTACGATTATAATAATAGTAATAAGTATAAAAGTAAGAGTTATTACGATAATAATAATATTAATAAGGATAAAAATTAAGAGTTATTACGATAATAATAATAGTAATAAGTATAAAAGTAAGAGTCAATACGATGATAAAATAGGAATAAGGACAAGAATAAGAGTTATTACGATAATAATAATAGTTATAAGGATAAAAATAAGAGTTATTACGATAATAATAATAGTAATAAGGATAAAAATAAGAGCTAATACGATAATAATAATAGTTATAAGGATAAAAATAAGAGTTATTTCGATAATAATAATAGTAATAAGGATAAAAGTAAGAGTTATTACATAATAAAAATAGGAATATGGCTGAAAGTAATAGTTATTACGATAGTAATAATAGTAATAAGGATAAAAATAAGAGTGATAACGATACTAATAATAGTGATAAGGATAAAAGTAAGAGTTATTTATATAATAATAATAGTGATAAGGCTGAAAATAATGGTTATTACGATAATAATAACAGTAATAAGGAAAAAAATAAGAGTTATTACATAATAAAAATAGGAATATGGCTGAAAATAATAGTTATAATGATAATAATAATAGAAATAAGGATAAAAATAAGAGTTATTACGATAATAATAATAGAAATAAGGATTAAAATAAGAGTTATTTCGATAATAATAATAGTAATAAGGATAAAAGTAAGAGTTATTACATGATAAAAATAGGAATAAGGCTGAAAATAATAGTTATAATGATAATAATAATAGAAAGAAGGATAAAAATAAGAGTTATTACGTTAATAATAATAGTAATACGGATAAAAATAAGAGTTATTACGATAATAATAATAGTAATAAGGATAAAAGTAAGAGTTAATACGCTGATAAAATAGGAATAAGGACAAAAATAAGAGTTATTACGATAATAATAATAGTTATAAGGATAAAAATAAGAGTTATTACGATAATAATAATAGAAATAAGGATAAAAATAAGAGTTATTACATAATAAAAATAGGAATATGGCTGAAAGTAATAGTTATTACGATAATAATAATAGTAATAAGGATAAAAATAAGAGTTATTACGATTATAATAATAGTAATAAGGATAAAAGTAAGAGTTATTACATGATAAAAATAGGAATAAGGCTGAAAATAATAGTTATAATGATAATAATAATAGAAATAAGGATAAAAATAAGAGTTATTACGATAATAATAATAGTAATAAGGATAAAAATAAGAGTTATTTCGATAATAATAATAGTAATAAGGATAAAAGTAAGAGTTATTACATGATAAAAATAGGAATAAGGCTGAAAATAATAGTTATAATGATAATAATAATAGAAAGAAGGATAAAAATAAGAGTTATTACGATAATAATAATAGAAAGAAGGATAAAAATAAGAGTTATTACGATAATAGTAATAGTAATAAGGATAAAAGTAAGAGTTAATACGATGATAAAATAGGAATAAGGACAAAAATAAGAGTTATTACGATAATAATAATAGTAATAAGGATAAAAATAAGAGTTATTTCGATAATAATAATAGTAATAAGGATAAAAGTAAGAGTTATTACATAATAAAAATAGGAATATGGCTGAAAGTAATAGTTATTACGATAGTAATAATAGTAATAAGGATAAAAATAAGAGTGATAACGATACTAATAATAGTGATAAGGATAAAAGTAAGAGTTATTTATATCATAATAATAGTGATAAGACTGAAAATAATGGTTATTACGATAATAATAACAGTAATAAGGATAAAAATAAGAGTTATTACATAATAAAAATAGGAATATGGCTGAAAATAATAGTTATAATGATAATAATAATAGAAATAAGGATAAAAATAAGAGTTATTACGATAATAATAATAGAAAGAAGGATTAAAATAAGAGTTATTTCGATAATAATAATAGTAATAAGGATAAAAGTAAGAGTTATTACATGATAAAAATAGGAATAAGGCTGAAAATAATAGTTATAATGATAATAATAATAGAAAGAAGGATAAAAATAAGAGTTATTACGATAATAATAATAGTAATAAGGATAAAAATAAGAGTTATTACGATAATAATAATAGTAATAAGGATAAAAGTAAGAGTTAATACGCTGATGAAATAGGAATAAGGACAAAAATAAGAGTTATTACGATAATAATAATAGTTATAAGGATAAAAATAAGAGTTATTACGATAATAATAATAGAAATAAGGATAAAAATAAGAGTTATTACATAATAAAAATAGGAATATGGCTGAAAGTAATAGTTATTACGATAATAATAATAGTAATAAGGATAAAAATAAGAGTTATTACGATTATAATAATAGTAATAAGGATAAAAGTAAGAGTTATTACGATAATAATAATAGTAATAAGGATAAAAATTAAGAGTTATTTCGATAATAATAATAGTTATAAGGATAAAAATAAGAGTTATTACGATAATAATAATAGAAATGAGGATAAAAATAAGAGTTATTACATAATAAAAATAGGAATATGGCTGAAAGTAATAGTTATTACGATAATAATAATAGTAATAAGGATAAAAATAAGAGTTATTACGATTATAATAATAGTAATAAGGATAAAAGTAAGAGTTATTACGATAATAATAATAGTAATAAGAATAAAAATTAAGAGTTATTACGATAATAATAATAGTAATAAGTATAAAAGTAAGAGTTAATACGATGATAAAATAGGAATAAGGACAAGAATAAGAGTTATTACGATAATAAAAATAGTTATAAGGATAAAAATAAGAGTTATTACGATAATAATAATAGAAAGCAGGATAAAAATAGGAGTTATTACGATAATAATAATAGTAATAAGGATAAAAATAATAGTTATTACGATAATAATAATAGTAATAAGGATAAAAGTAAGAGTTAATACGCTGATAAAATAGGAATAAGGACAAAAATAAGAGTTATTACGATAATAATAATAGTTATAAGGATAAAAATAAGAGTTATTACGATAATAATAATAGTAATAAGGATAAAAATAAGAGTTATTTCGATAATAATAATAGTAATAAGGATAAAAGTAAGAGTTTTTACATGATAAAAATAGGAATAAGGCTGAAAATAATAGTTATAATGATAATAATAATAGAAAGAAGGATAAAAATAAGAGTTATTACGATAATAATAATAGTAATAAGTATAAAAGTAAGAGTCAATACGATGATAAAATAGGAATAAGGACAAGAATAAGAGTTATTACGATAATAATAATAGTTATAAGGATAAAAATAAGAGTTATTACGATAATAATAATAGTAATAAGGATAAAAATAAGAGCTAATACGATAATAATAATAGTTATAAGGATAAAAATAAGAGTTATTTCGATAATAATAATAGTAATAAGGATAAAAGTAAGAGTTATTACATAATAAAAATAGGAATATGGCTGAAAGTAATAGTTATTACGATAGTAATAATAGTAATAAGGATAAAAATAAGGGTGATAACGATACTAATAATAGTGATAAGGATAAAAGTAAGAGTTATTTATATAGTAATAATAGTGATAAGGCTGAAAATAATGGTTATTACGATAATAATAACAGTAATAAGGAAAAAAATAAGAGTTATTACATAATAAAAATAGGAATATGGCTGAAAATAATAGTTATAATGATACTAATAATAGAAATAAGGATAAAAATAAGAGTTATTACGATAATAATAATAGAAATAAGGATTAAAATAAGAGTTATTTCGATAATAATAATAGTAATAAGGATAAAAGTAAGAGTTATTACATGATAAAAATAGGAATAAGGCTGAAAATAATAGTTATAATGATAATAATAATAGAAAGAAGGATAAAAATAAGAGTTATTACGTTAATAATAATAGTAATAAGGATAAAAATAAGAGTTATTACGATAATAATAATAGTAATAAGGATAAAAGTAAGAGTTAATACGCTGATAAAATAGGAATAAGGACAAAAATAAGAGTTATTACGATAATAATAATAGTTATAAGGATAAAAATAAGAGTTATTACGATAATAATAATAGAAATAAGGATAAAAATAAGAGTTATTACATAATAAAAATAGGAATATGGCTGAAAGTAATAGTTATTACGATAATAATAATAGTAATAAGGATAAAAATAAGAGTTATTACGATTATAATAATAGTAATAAGGATAAAAGTAAGAGTTATTACGATAATAATAATAGTAATAAGGATAAAAATTAAGAGTTATTTCGATAATAATAATAGTTATAAGGATAAAAATAAGAGTTATTACGATAATAATAATAGTAATAAGGATAAAAATAAGAGCTAATACGATAATAATAATAGTTATAAGGATAACAATAAGAGTTATTACGATGATAAAATAGGAATAAGGATAAAAATAAGAGTTATTTCGATAATAATAATAGTAATAAGGATAAAAGTAAGAGTTATTACATGATAAAAATAGGAATAAGGCTGAAAATAATAGTTATAATGATAATAATAATAGAAATAAGGATAAAAATAAGAGTTATTACGATAATAATAATAGTAATAAGGATAAAAATAAGAGTTATTTCGATAATAATAATAGGAATAAGGATAAAAATAAGAGTTATTACGATAATAATAATAGTAATAAGGATAAAAATAAGAGTTATTACGATAATAATAATAGTAATAAGGATAAAAGTAAGAGTTAATACGCTGATAAAATAGGAATAAGGACAAAAATAAGAGTTATTACGATAATAATAATAGTTATAAGGATAAAAATAAGAGTTATTACGATAATAATAATAGAAATAGGGATAAAAATAAGAGTTATTACATAAAAAAAATAGGAATATGGCTGAAAGTAATAGTTATTACGATAATAATAATAGTAATAAGGATAAAAATAAGAGTTATTACGATTATAATAATAGTAATAAGGATAAAAGTAAGAGTTATTACGATAATAATAATATTTTATGGCTGAAAGTAATAGTTATTACGATAGTAATAATAGTAATAAGGATAAAAATCAGAGTGATAACGATACTAATAATAGTGATAAGGATAAAAGTAAGAGTTATTTATATAATAATAATAGTCATAAGGCTGAAAATAATGGTTATTACGATAATAATAACAGTAATAAGGATAAAAATAAGAGTTATTACATAATAAAAATAGGAATATGGCTGAAAGTAATAGTTATTACGATAATAATAATAGTAATAAGGATAAAAGTAATAGTTATTACGATAATAATAATAGTAATAAGGATAAAAGTAAGAGTTATTACGATAATAATAATAGTAATAAGGATAAAAATTAAGAGTTATTACGATAATAATAATAGTAATAAGTATAAAAGTAAGAGTTAATACGATGATAAAATAGGAATAAGGACAAGAATAAGAGTTATTACGATAATAATAATAGTTATAAGGATAAAAATAAGAGTTATTACGATAATAATAATAGTAATAAGGATAAAAATAAGAGCTAATACGATAATAATAATAGTTATAAGGATAACAATAAGAGTTATTACGATGATAAAATAGGAATAAGGATAAAAATAAGAGTTATTTCGATAATAATAATAGTAATAAGGATAAAAGTAAGAGTTATTACATGATAAAAATAGGAATAAGGCTGAAAATAATAGTTATAATGATAATAATAATAGAAATAAGGATAAAAATAAGAGTTATTACGATAATAATAATAGTAATAAGGATAAAAATAAGAGTTATTTCGATAATAATAATAGGAATAAGGATAAAAATAAGAGTTATTACGATAATAATAATAGTAATAAGGATAAAAATAAGAGTTATTACGATAATAATAATAGTAATAAGGATAAAAGTAAGAGTTAATACGCTGATAAAATAGGAATAAGGACAAAAATAAGAGTTATTACGATAATAATAATAGTTATAAGGATAAAAATAAGAGTTATTACGATAATAATAATAGAAATAGGGATAAAAATAAGAGTTATTACATAAAAAAAATAGGAATATGGCTGAAAGTAATAGTTATTACGATAATAATAATAGTAATAAGGATAAAAATAAGAGTTATTACGATAATAATAATAGTAATAAGGATAAAAATAAGAGCTAATACGATAATAATAATAGTTATAAGGATAAAAATAAGAGTTATTACGATGATAAAATAGGAATAAGGATAAAAATAAGAGTTATTTCGATAATAATAATAGTAATAAGGATAAAAGTAAGAGTTATTACATGATAAAAATAGGAATAAGGCTGAAAATAATAGTTATAATGATAATAATAATAGAAATAAGGATAAAAATAAGAGTTATTACGATAATAATAATAGTAATAAGGATAAAAATAAGAGTTATTTCGATAATAATAATAGGAATAAGGATAAAAATAAGAGTTATTACGATAATAATAATAGTAATAAGGATAAAAATAAGAGTTATTACGATTATAATAATAGTAATAAGGATAAAAGTAAGAGTTAATACGCTGATAAAATAGGAATAAGGCTGAAAATAATAGTTATAATGGTAATAATAATAGAAAGAAGGATAAAAATAAGTGTTATTACGATAATAATAATAGTAATAAGGATAAAAATAAGAGTTATTACGATAATAATAATAGTAATAAGGATAAAAGTAAGAGTTAATACGCTGATAAAATAGGAATAAGGACAAAAATAAGAGTTATTACGATAATAATAATAGTTATAAGGATAAAAATAAGAGTTATTGCGATAATAATAATAGAAATAAGGATAAAAATAAGAGTTATTACATAATAAAAATAGGAATATGGCTGAAAGTAATAGTTATTACGATAATAATAATAGTAATAAGGATAAGAATAAGAGTTATTACATGATAAAAATAGGAATAAGGCTCAAAATAATAGTTATAATGATAATAATAATAGAAAGAAGGATAAAAATAAGAGTTATTACGATAATAATAATAGTTATATGGATAAAAATAAGAGTTATTACGATAATAATAATAGTAATAAGGATAAAAGTAAGAGTTAATACGATGATAAAATAGGAATAAGGACAAGAATAAGAGTTATTACGATAATAAAAATAGTTATAAGGATAAAAATAAGAGTTATTACGATAATAATAATAGAAAGCAGGATAAAAATAAGAGTTATTACGATAATAATAATAGTAATAAGGATAAAAATAAGAGTTATTACGATAATAATAATAGTAATAAGGATAAAAGTAAGAGTAAATACGCTGATAAAATAGGAATAAGGACAAAAATAAGAGTTATTACAATAATAATAATAGTTATAAGGATAAAAATAAGAGTTATTACGATAATAATAATAGAAATAAGGATAAAAATAAGAGTTATTACATAATAAAAATAGGAATATGGCTGAAAGTAATAGTTATTACGATAATAATAATAGTAATAAGGATAAAAATTAAGAGTTATTTCGATAATAATAATAGTAATAAGGATAAAAGTAAGAGTTATTACATGATAAAAATAGGAATAAGGCTGAAAATAATAGTTATAATGATAATAATAATAGAAATAAGGATAAAAATAAGAGTTATTACGATAATAATAATAGTAATAAGGATAAAAATAAAAGTTATTTCGATAATAATAATAGTAATAAGGATAAAAGTAAGAGTTATTACACGATAAAAATAGGAATAAGGCTGAAAATAATGGTTATAATGATAATAATAATAGAAAGAAGGATAAAAATAAGAGTTATTACGATAATAATAATAGAAAGAAGGATAAAAATAAGAGTTATTACGATAATAGTAATAGTAATAAGGATAAAAGTAAGAGTTAATACGATGATAAAATAGGAATAAGGACAAAAATAAGAGTTATTACGATAATAATAATAGTAATAAGGATAAAAATAAGAGTTATTTCGATAATAATAGTAATAAGGATAAAGTAAGAGTTATTACATAATAAAAATAGGAATATGGCTGAAAGTAATAGTTATTTACGATAGTAATAATAGTAATAAGGATAAAAATAAGAGTGGTAACGATACTAATAATAGTGATAAGGTTAAAAGTAAGAGTTATTTATATAATAATAATAGTGATAAGGCTAAAAATAATGGTTATTACGATAATAATAACAGTAATAAGGATAAAAGTAAGAGTTATTACATGATAAAACTAGGAATAAGGCAGAAAATAATGGTTATAATGATAATAATAACAAAAATAAGGATAAAAATAAGAGTTATTACATAATAAAAATAGGAATAAGGATAAAAATAAGAGTTATTACGATAATAATAATAGTAATAAGGATAAAAATAAGAGTTATTACGATAATTATAATAGTAATAAGGATAAAAGTAAGAGTTAATACGATGATAAAATAGGAATAAGGATAAAAATAAGAGTATTTCGATAATAATAATAGTAATAAGGATAAAAGTAAGAGTTATTACATAATAAAAATAGGAATAAGGCTGAAAATAATAGTTATAATGATAATAATAATAGAAATAAGGATAAAAATAAGAGTTATTACGATAATAATAATAGTAATAAGGATAAAAATAAGAGTTATTTCGATAATAATAATAGTAATAAGGATAAAAGTAAGAGTTATTACATGATAAAAATAGGAATAAGGCTGAAAATAATAGTTATAATGATAATAATAATAGAAAGAAGGATAAAAATAAGAGTTATTACGATAATAATAATAGTAATAAGGATAAAAATAAGAGTTATTGCGATAATAATAATAGTAATAAGGATAAAAGTAAGAGTTATTACATAATAAAAATAGGAATATGGCTGAAAGTAATAGTTATTACGATAGTAATAATAGTAATAAGGATAAAAATCAGAGTGATAACGATACTAATAATAGTGATAAGGATAAAAGTAAGAGTTATTTATATAATAATAATAGTCATAAGGCTGAAAATAATGGTTATTACGATAATAATAACAGTAATAAGGATAAAAATAACAGTTATTACATAATAAAAATAGGAATATGGCTGAAAGTAATAGTTATTACGATAATAATAATAGTAATAAGGATAAAAGTAAGAGTTATTACGATAATAATAATAGTAATAAGGATAAAAATTAAGAGTTATTACGATAATAATAATAGTAATAAGTATAAAAGTAAGAGTTAATACGATGATAAAATAGGAATAAGGACAAGAATAAGAGTTATTACGATAATAATAATAGTTATAAGGATAAAAATAAGAGTTATTACGATAATAATAATAGTAATAAGGATAAAAATAAGAGCTAATACGATAATAATAATAGTTATAAGGATAACAATAAGAGTTATTACGATGATAAAATAGGAATAAGGATAAAAATAAGAGTTATTTCGATAATAATAATAGTAATAAGGATAAAAGTAAGAGTTATTACATAATAAAAATAGGAATAAGGCTGAAAATAATAGTTATAATGATAATAATAATAGAAATAAGGATAAAAAGAAGAGTTATTACGATAATAATAATAGTAATAAGGATAAAAATAAGAGTTATTTCGATAATAATAATAGTAATAAGGATAAAAGTAAGAGTTATTACATGATAAAAATAGGAATAAGGCTGAAAATAATAGTTATAATGATAATAATAATAGAAAGAAGGATAAAAATAAGAGTTATTACGATAATAATAATAGTAATAAGGATAAAAATAAGAGTTATTTCGATAATAATAATAGTAATAAGGATAAAAGTAAGAGTTATTACATGATAAAAATAGGAATAAGGCTGAAAATAATAGTTATAATGATAATAATAATAGAAAGAAGGATAAAAATAAGAGTTATTACGATAATAATAATAGAAAGAAGGATAAAAATAAGAGTTATTACGATAATAGTAATAGTAATAAGGATAAAAGTAAGAGTTAATACGATGATAAAATAGGAATAAGGACAAAAATAAGAGTTATTACGATAATAATAATAGTAATAAGGATAAAAATAAGAGTTATTTCGATAATAATAATAGTAATAAGGATAAAAGTAAGAGTTATTACATAATAAAAATAGGAATATGGCTGAAAGTAATAGTTATTACGATAGTAATAATAGTAATAAGGATAAAAATAAGAGTGATAACGATACTAATAATAGTGATAAGGATAAAAGTAAGAGTTATTTATATCATAATAATAGTGATAAGGCTGAAAATAATGGTTATTACGATAATAATAACAGTAATAAGGATAAAAATAAGAGTTATTACATAATAAAAATAGGATTATGGCTGAAAATAATAGTTATAATGATAATAATAATAGAAATAAGGATAAAAATAAGAGTTATTACGATAATAATAATAGAAAGAAGGATTAAAATAAGAGTTATTTCGATAATAATAATAGTAATAAGGATAAAAGTAAGAGTTATTACATGATAAAAATAGGAATAAGGCTGAAAATAATAGTTATAATGATAATAATAATAGAAAGAAGGATAAAAATAAGAGTTATTACGATAATAATAATAGTAATAAGGATAAAAATAAGAGTTATTACGATAATAATAATAGTAATAAGGATAAAAGTAAGAGTTAATACGCTGATGAAATAGGAATAAGGACAAAAATAAGAGTTATTACGATAATAATAATAGTTATAAGGATAAAAATAAGAGTTATTACGATAATAATAATAGAAATAAGGATAAAAATAAGAGTTATTACATAATAAAAATAGGAATATGGCTGAAAGTAATAGTTATTACGATAATAATAATAGTAATAAGGATAAAAATAAGAGTTATTACGATTATAATAATAGTAATAAGGATAAAAGTAAGAGTTATTACGATAATAATAATAGTAATAAGGATAAAAATTAAGAGTTATTTCGATAATAATAATAGTTATAAGGATAAAAATAAGAGTTATTACGATAATAATAATAGAAATAAGGATAAAAATAAGAGTTATTACATAATAAAAATAGGAATATGGCTGAAAGTAATAGTTATTACGATAATAATAATAGTAATAAGGATAAAAATAAGAGTTATTACGATTATAATAATAGTAATAAGGATAAAAGTAAGAGTTATTACGATAATAATAATAGTAATAAGGATAAAAATTAAGAGTTATTACGATAATAATAATAGTAATAAGTATAAAAGTAAGAGTTAATACGATGATAAAATAGGAATAAGGACAAGAATAAGAGTTATTACGATAATAAAAATAGTTATAAGGATAAAAATAAGAGTTATTACGATAATAATAATAGAAAGCAGGATAAAAATAGGAGTTATTACGATAATAATAATAGTAATAAGGATAAAAATAATAGTTATTACGATAATAATAATAGTAATAAGGATAAAAGTAAGAGTTAATACGCTGATAAAATAGGAATAAGGACAAAAATAAGAGTTATTACGATAATAATAATAGTTATAAGGATAAAAATAAGAGTTATTACGATAATAATAATAGTAATAAGGATAAAAATAAGAGTTATTTCGATAATAATAATAGTAATAAGGATAAAAGTAAGAGTTATTACATGATAAAAATAGGAATAAGGCTGAAAATAATAGTTATAATGATAATAATAATAGAAAGAAGGATAAAAATAAGAGTTATTACGATAATAATAATAGTAATAAGTATAAAAGTAAGAGTCAATACGATGATAAAATAGGAATAAGGACAAGAATAAGAGTTATTACGATAATAATAATAGTTATAAGGATAAAAATAAGAGTTATTACGATAATAATAATAGTAATAAGGATAAAAATAAGAGCTAATACGATAATAATAATAGTTATAAGGATAAAAATAAGAGTTATTTCGATAATAATAATAGTAATAAGGATAAAAGTAAGAGTTATTACATATTAAAAATAGGAATATGGCTGAAAGTAATAGTTATTACGATAGTAATAATAGTAATAAGGATAAAAATAAGAGTGATAACGATACTAATAATAGTGATAAGGATAAAAGTAAGAGTTATTTATATAATAATAATAGTGATAAGGCTGAAAATAATGGTTATTACGATAATAATAACAGTAATAAGGAAAAAAATAAGAGTTATTACATAATAAAAATAGGAATATGGCTGAAAATAATAGTTATAATGATACTAATAATAGAAATAAGGATAAAAATAAGAGTTATTACGATAATAATAATAGAAATAAGGATTAAAATAAGAGTTATTTCGATAATAATAATAGTAATAAGGATAAAAGTAAGAGTTATTACATGATAAAAATAGGAATAAGGCTGAAAATAATAGTTATAATGATAATAATAATAGAAAGAAGGATAAAAATAAGAGTTATTACGTTAATAATAATAGTAATAAGGATAAAAATAAGAGTTATTACGATAATAATAATAGTAATAAGGATAAAAGTAAGAGTTAATACGCTGATAAAATAGGAATAAGGACAAAAATAAGAGTTATTACGATAATAATAATAGTTATAAGGATAAAAATAAGAGTTATTACGATAATAATAATAGAAATAAGGATAAAAATAAGAGCTAATACGATAATAATAATAGTTATAAGGATAACAATAAGAGTTATTACGATGATAAAATAGGAATAAGGATAAAAATATGAGTTATTTCGATAATAATAATAGTAATAAGGATAAAAGTAAGAGTTATTACATGATAAAAATAGGAATAAGGCTGAAAATAATAGTTATAATGATAATAATAATAGAAATAAGGATAAAAATAAGAGTTATTACGATAATAATAATAGTAATAAGGATAAAAATAAGAGTTATTTCGATAATAATAATAGGAATAAGGATAAAAATAAGAGTTATTACGATAATAATAATAGTAATAAGGATAAAAATAAGAGTTATTACGATAATAATAATAGTAATAAGGATAAAAGTAAGAGTTAATACGCTGATAAAATAGGAATAAGGACAAAAATAAGAGTTATTACGATAATAATAATAGTTATAAGGATAAAAATAAGAGTTATTACGATAATAATAATAGAAATAGGGATAAAAATAAGAGTTATTACATAAAAAAAATAGGAATATGGCTGAAAGTAATAGTTATTACGATAATAATAATAGTAATAAGGATAAAAATAAGAGTTATTACGATTATAATAATAGTAATAAGGATAAAAGTAAGAGTTATTACGATAATAATAATAGTAATAAGGATAAAAATTAAGAGTTATTACGATAATAATAATAGTAATAAGTATAAAAGTAAGAGTTAATACGATGATAAAATAGGAATAAGGACAAGAATAAGAGTTATTACGATAATAATAATAGTTATAAGGATAAAAATAAGAGTTATTACGATAATAATAATAGTAATAAGGATAAAAATAAGAGCTAATACGATAATAATAATAGTTATAAGGATAAAAATAAGAGTTATTACGATGATAAAATAGGAATAAGGATAAAAATAAGAGTTATTTCGATAATAATAATAGTAATAAGGATAAAAGTAAGAGTTATTACATGATAAAAATAGGAATAAGGCTGAAAATAATAGTTATAATGATAATAATAATAGAAATAAGGATAAAAATAAGAGTTATTACGATAATAATAATAGTAATAAGGATAAAAATAAGAGTTATTTCGATAATAATAATAGGAATAAGGATAAAAATAAGAGTTATTACGATAATAATAATAGTAATAAGGATAAAAATAAGAGTTATTACGATAATAATAATAGTAATAAGGATAAAAGTAAGAGTTAATACGCTGATAAAATAGGAATAAGGCTGAAAATAATAGTTATAATGGTAATAATAATAGAAAGAAGGATAAAAATAAGTGTTATTACGATAATAATAATAGTAATAAGGATAAAAATAAGAGTTATTACGATAATAATAATAGTAATAAGGATAAAAGTAAGAGTTAATACGCTGATAAAATAGGAATAAGGACAAAAATAAGAGTTATTACGATAATAATAATAGTTATAAGGATAAAAATAAGAGTTATTGCGATAATAATAATAGAAATAAGGATAAAAATAAGAGTTATTACATAATAAAAATAGGAATATGGCTGAAAGTAATAGTTATTACGATAATAATAATAGTAATAAGGATAAGAATAAGAGTTATTACATGATAAAAATAGGAATAAGGCTCAAAATAATAGTTATAATGATAATAATAATAGAAAGAAGGATAAAAATAAGAGTTATTACGATAATAATAATAGTTATATGGATAAAAATAAGAGTTATTACGATAATAATAATAGTAATAAGGATAAAAGTAAGAGTTAATACGATGATAAAATAGGAATAAGGACAAGAATAAGAGTTATTACGATAATAAAAATAGTTATAAGGATAAAAATAAGAGTTATTACGATAATAATAATAGAAAGCAGGATAAAAATAAGAGTTATTACGATAATAATAATAGTAATAAGGATAAAAATAAGAGTTATTACGATAATAATAATAGTAATAAGGATAAAAGTAAGAGTAAATACGCTGATAAAATAGGAATAAGGACAAAAATAAGAGTTATTACAATAATAATAATAGTTATAAGGATAAAAATAAGAGTTATTACGATAATAATAATAGAAATAAGGATAAAAATAAGAGTTATTACATAATAAAAATAGGAATATGGCTGAAAGTAATAGTTATTACGATAATAATAATAGTAATAAGGATAAAAATTAAGAGTTATTTCGATAATAATAATAGTAATAAGGATAAAAGTAAGAGTTATTACATGATAAAAATAGGAATAAGGCTGAAAATAATAGTTATAATGATAATAATAATAGAAATAAGGATAAAAATAAGAGTTATTACGATAATAATAATAGTAATAAGGATAAAAATAAAAGTTATTTCGATAATAATAATAGTAATAAGGATAAAAGTAAGAGTTATTACACGATAAAAATAGGAATAAGGCTGAAAATAATGGTTATAATGATAATAATAATAGAAAGAAGGATAAAAATAAGAGTTATTACATAATAAAAATAGGAATAAGGATAAAAATAAGAGTTATTACGATAATAATAATAGTAATAAGGATAAAAATAAGAGTTATTACGATAATTATAATAGTAATAAGGATAAAAGTAAGAGTTAATACGATGATAAAATAGGAATAAGGATAAAAATAAGAGTTATTTCGATAATAATAATAGTAATAAGGATAAAAGTAAGAGGTATTACATAATAAAAATAGGAATATGGCTGAAAGTAATAGTTATTACGATAGTAATAATAGTAATAAGGATAAAAATCAGAGTGATAACGATACTAATAATAGTGATAAGGATAAAAGTAAGAGTTATTTATATAATAATAATAGTCATAAGGCTGAAAATAATGGTTATTACGATAATAATAACAGTAATAAGGATAAAAATAAGAGTTATTACATAATAAAAATAGGAATATGGCTGAAAGTAATAGTTATTACGATAATAATAATAGTAATAAGGATAAAAGTAATAGTTATTACGATAATAATAATAGTAATAAGGATAAAAGTAAGAGTTATTACGATAATAATAATAGTAATAAGGATAAAAATTAAGAGTTATTACGATAATAATAATAGTAATAAGTATAAAAGTAAGAGTTAATACGATGATAAAATAGGAATAAGGACAAGAATAAGAGTTATTACGATAATAATAATAGTTATAAGGATAAAAATAAGAGTTATTACGATAATAATAATAGTAATAAGGATAAAAATAAGAGCTAATACGATAATAATAATAGTTATAAGGATAACAATAAGAGTTATTACGATGATAAAATAGGAATAAGGATAAAAATAAGAGTTATTTCGATAATAATAATAGTAATAAGGATAAAAGTAAGAGTTATTACATGATAAAAATAGGAATAAGGCTGAAAATAATAGTTATAATGATAATAATAATAGAAATAAGGATAAAAATAAGAGTTATTACGATAATAATAATAGTAATAAGGATAAAAATAAGAGTTATTTCGATAATAATAATAGGAATAAGGATAAAAATAAGAGTTATTACGATAATAATAATAGTAATAAGGATAAAAATAAGAGTTATTACGATAATAATAATAGTAATAAGGATAAAAGTAAGAGTTAATACGCTGATAAAATAGGAATAAGGACAAAAATAAGAGTTATTACGATAATAATAATAGTTATAAGGATAAAAATAAGAGTTATTACGATAATAATAATAGAAATAGGGATAAAAATAAGAGTTATTACATAAAAAAAATAGGAATATGGCTGAAAGTAATAGTTATTACGATAATAATAATAGTAATAAGGATAAAAATAAGAGTTATTACGATAATAATAATAGTAATAAGGATAAAAATAAGAGCTAATACGATAATAATAATAGTTATAAGGATAAAAATAAGAGTTATTACGATGATAAAATAGGAATAAGGATAAAAATAAGAGTTATTTCGATAATAATAATAGTAATAAGGATAAAAGTAAGAGTTATTACATGATAAAAATAGGAATAAGGCTGAAAATAATAGTTATAATGATAATAATAATAGAAATAAGGATAAAAATAAGAGTTATTACGATAATAATAATAGTAATAAGGATAAAAATAAGAGTTATTTCGATAATAATAATAGGAATAAGGATAAAAATAAGAGTTATTACGATAATAATAATAGTAATAAGGATAAAAATAAGAGTTATTACGATTATAATAATAGTAATAAGGATAAAAGTAAGAGTTAATACGCTGATAAAATAGGAATAAGGCTGAAAATAATAGTTATAATGGTAATAATAATAGAAAGAAGGATAAAAATAAGTGTTATTACGATAATAATAATAGTAATAAGGATAAAAATAAGAGTTATTACGATAATAATAATAGTAATAAGGATAAAAGTAAGAGTTAATACGCTGATAAAATAGGAATAAGGACAAAAATAAGAGTTATTACGATAATAATAATAGTTATAAGGATAAAAATAAGACGTATTGCGATAATAATAATAGAAATAAGGATAAAAATAAGAGTTATTACATAATAAAAATAGGAATATGGCTGAAAGTAATAGTTATTACGATAATAATAATAGTAATAAGGATAAGAATAAGAGTTATTACATGATAAAAATAGGAATAAGGCTCAAAATAATAGTTATAATGATAATAATAATAGAAAGAAGGATAAAAATAAGAGTTATTACGATAATAATAATAGTTATATGGATAAAAATAAGAGTTATTACGATAATAATAATAGTAATAAGGATAAAAGTAAGAGTTAATACGATGATAAAATAGGAATAAGGACAAGAATAAGAGTTATTACGATAATAAAAATAGTTATAAGGATAAAAATAAGAGTTATTACGATAATAATAATAGAAAGCAGGATAAAAATAAGAGTTGTTACGATAATAATAATAGTAATAAGGATAAAAATAAGAGTTATTACGATAATAATAATAGTAATAAGGATAAAAGTAAGAGTAAATACGCTGATAAAATAGGAATAAGGACAAAAATAAGAGTTATTACAATAATAATAATAGTTATAAGGATAAAAATAAGAGTTATTACGATAATAATAATAGAAATAAGGATAAAAATAAGAGTTATTACATAATAAAAATAGGAATATGGCTGAAAGTAATAGTTATTACGATAATAATAATAGTAATAAGGATAAAAATTAAGAGTTATTTCGATAATAATAATAGTAATAAGGATAAAAGTAAGAGTTATTACATGATAAAAATAGGAATAAGGCTGAAAATAATAGTTATAATGATAATAATAATAGAAATAAGGATAAAAATAAGAGTTATTACGATAATAATAATAGTAATAAGGATAAAAATAAAAGTTATTTCGATAATAATAATAGTAATAAGGATAAAAGTAAGAGTTATTACACGATAAAAATAGGAATAAGGCTGAAAATAATGGTTATAATGATAATAATAATAGAAAGAAGGATAAAAATAAGAGTTATTACGATAATAATAATAGAAAGAAGGATAAAAATAAGAGTTATTACGATAATAGTAATAGTAATAAGGATAAAAGTAAGAGTTAATACGATGATAAAATAGGAATAAGGACAAAAATAAGAGTTATTACGATAATAATAATAGTAATAAGGATAAAAATAAGAGTTATTTCGATAATAATAATAGTAATAAGGATAAAAGTAAGAGTTATTACATAATAAAAATAGGAATATGGCTGAAAGTAATAGTTATTACGATAGTAATAATAGTAATAAGGATAAAAATAAGAGTGGTAACGATACTAATAATAGTGATAAGGTTAAAAGTAAGAGTTATTTATATAATAATAATAGTGATAAGGCTAAAAATAATGGTTATTACGATAATAATAACAGTAATAAGGATAAAAGTAAGAGTTATTACATGATAAAACTAGGAATAAGGCAGAAAATAATGGTTATAATGATAATAATAACAAAAATAAGGATAAAAATAAGAGTTATTACATAATAAAAATAGGAATAAGGATAAAAATAAGAGTTATTACGATAATAATAATAGTAATAAGGATAAAAATAAGAGTTATTACGATAATTATAATAGTAATAAGGATAAAAGTAAGAGTTAATACGATGATAAAATAGGAATAAGGATAAAAATAAGAGTTATTTCGATAATAATAATAGTAATAAGGATAAAAGTAAGAGTTATTACATAATAAAAATAGGAATAAGGCTGAAAATAATAGTTATAATGATAATAATAATAGAAATAAGGATAAAAATAAGAGTTATTACGATAATAATAATAGTAATAAGGATAAAAATAAGAGTTATTTCGATAATAATAATAGTAATAAGGATAAAAGTAAGAGTTAATACGATGATAAAATAGGAATAAGGACAAAAATAAGAGTTATTACGATAATAATAATAGTAATAAGGATAAAAATAAGAGTTATTTCGATAATAATAATAGTAATAAGGATAAAAGTAAGAGTTATTACATAATAAAAATAGGAATATGGCTGAAAGTAATAGTTATTACGATAGTAATAATAGTAATAAGGATAAAAATAAGAGTGGTAACGATACTAATAATAGTGATAAGGTTAAAAGTAAGAGTTATTTATATAATAATAATAGTGATAAGGCTAAAAATAATGGTTATTACGATAATAATAACAGTAATAAGGATAAAAGTAAGAGTTATTACATGATAAAACTAGGAATAAGGCAGAAAATAATGGTTATAATGATAATAATAACAAAAATAAGGATAAAAATAAGAGTTATTACATAATAAAAATAGGAATAAGGATAAAAATAAGAGTTATTACGATAATAATAATAGTAATAAGGATAAAAATAAGAGTTATTACGATAATTATAATAGTAATAAGGATAAAAGTAAGAGTTAATACGATGATAAAATAGGAATAAGGATAAAAATAAGAGTTATTTCGATAATAATAATAGTAATAAGGATAAAAGTAAGAGTTATTACATAATAAAAATAGGAATAAGGCTGAAAATAATAGTTATAATGATAATAATAATAGAAATAAGGATAAAAATAAGAGTTATTACGATAATAATAATAGTAATAAGGATAAAAATAAGAGTTATTTCGATAATAATAATAGTAATAAGGATAAAAGTAAGAGTTATTACATGATAAAAATAGGAATAAGGCTGAAAATAATAGTTATAATGATAATAATAATAGAAAGAAGGATAAAAATAAGAGTTATTACGATAATAATAATAGTAATAAGGATAAAAATAAGAGTTATTGCGATAATAATAATAGTAATAAGGATAAAAGTAAGAGTTATTACATAATAAAAATAGGAATATGGCTGAAAGTAATAGTTATTACGATAGTAATAATAGTAATAAGGATAAAAATCAGAGTGATAACGATACTAATAATAGTGATAAGGATAAAAGTAAGAGTTATTTATATAATAATAATAGTCATAAGGCTGAAAATAATGGTTATTACGATAATAATAACAGTAATAAGGATAAAAATAAGAGTTATTACATAATAAAAATAGGAATATGGCTGAAAGTAATAGTTATTACGATAATAATAATAGTAATAAGGATAAAAGTAAGAGTTATTACGATAATAATAATAGTAATAAGGATAAAAATTAAGAGTTATTACGATAATAATAATAGTAATAAGTATAAAAGTAAGAGTTAATACGATGATAAAATAGGAATAAGGACAAGAATAAGAGTTATTACGATAATAATAATAGTTATAAGGATAAAAATAAGAGTTATTACGATAATAATAATAGTAATAAGGATAAAAATAAGAGCTAATACGATAATAATAATAGTTATAAGGATAACAATAAGAGTTATTACGATGATAAAATAGGAATAAGGATAAAAATAAGAGTTATTTCGATAATAATAATAGTAATAAGGATAAAAGTAAGAGTTATTACATAATAAAAATAGGAATAAGGCTGAAAATAATAGTTATAATGATAATAATAATAGAAATAAGGATAAAAATAAGAGTTATTACGATAATAATAATAGTAATAAGGATAAAAATAAGAGTTATTTCGATAATAATAATAGTAATAAGGATAAAAGTAAGAGTTATTACATGATAAAAATAGGAATAAGGCTGAAAATAATAGTTATAATGATAATAATAATAGAAAGAAGGATAAAAATAAGAGTTATTACGATAATAATAATAGTAATAAGGATAAAAATAAGAGTTATTGCGATAATAATAATAGTAATAAGGATAAAAGTAAGAGTTATTACATAATAAAAATAGGAATATGGCTGAAAGTAATAGTTATTACGATAGTAATAATAGTAATAAGGATAAAAATCAGAGTGATAACGATACTAATAATAGTGATAAGGATAAAAGTAAGAGTTATTTATATAATAATAATAGTCATAAGGCTGAAAATAATGGTTATTACGATAATAATAACAGTAATAAGGATAAAAATAAGAGTTATTACATAATAAAAATAGGAATATGGCTGAAAGTAATAGTTATTACGATAATAATAATAGTAATAAGGATGAAAGTAAGAGTTATTACGATAATAATAATAGTAATAAGGATTAAAATTAAGAGTTATTACGATAATAATAATAGTAATAAGTATAAAAGTAAGAGTTAATACGATGATAAAATAGGAATAAGGACAAGAATAAGAGTTATTACGATAATAATAATAGTTATAAGGATAAAAATAAGAGTTATTACGATAATAATAATAGTAATAAGGATAAAAATAAGAGCTAATACGATAATAATAATAGTTATAAGGATAACAATAAGAGTTATTACGATGATAAAATAGGAATAAGGATAAAAATAAGAGTTATTTCGATAATAATAATAGTAATAAGGATAAAAGTAAGAGTTATTACATGATAAAAATAGGAATAAGGCTGAAAATAATAGTTATAATGATAATAATAATAGAAATAAGGATAAAAATAAGAGTTATTACGATAATAATAATAGTAATAAGGATAAAAATAAGAGTTATTTCGATAATAATAATAGGAATAAGGATAAAAATAAGAGTTATTACGATAATAATAATAGTAATAAGGATAAAAATAAGAGTTATTACGATAATAATAATAGTAATAAGGATAAAAGTAAGAGTTAATACGCTGATAAAATAGGAATAAGGCTGAAAATAATAGTTATAATGGTAATAATAATAGAAAGAAGGATAAAAATAAGAGTTATTACGATAATAATAATAGTAATAAGGATAAAAATAAGAGTTATTACGATAATAATAATAGTAATAAGGATAAAAGTAAGAGTTAATACGCTGATAAAATAGGAATAAGGACAAAAATAAGAGTTATTACGATAATAATAATAGTTATAAGGATAAAAATAAGAGTTATTACGATAATAATAATAGAAATAGGGATAAAAATAAGAGTTATTACATAAAAAAAATAGGAATATGGCTGAAAGTAATAGTTATTACGATAATAATAATAGTAATAAGGATAAAAGTAAGAGTTATTACATGATAAAAATAGGAATAAGGCTGAAAATAATAGTTATAATGGTAATAATAATAGAAAGAAGGATAAAAATAAGTGTTATTACGATAATAATAATAGTAATAAGGATAAAAATAAGAGTTATTACGATAATAATAATAGTAATAAGGATAAAAATAAGAGTTATTACGATAATAATAATAGTAATAAGGATAAAAGTAAGAGTTAATACGCTGATAAAATAGGAATAAGGACAAAAATAAGAGTTATTACGATAATAATAATAGTTATAAGGATAAAAATAAGAGTTATTGCGATAATAATAATAGAAATAAGGATAAAAATAAGAGTTATTACATAATAAAAATAGGAATATGGCTGAAAGTAATAGTTATTACGATAATAATAATAGTAATAAGGATAAGAATAAGAGTTATTACATGATAAAAATAGGAATAAGGCTCAAAATAATAGTTATAATGATAATAATAATAGAAAGAAGGATAAAAATAAGAGTTATTACGATAATAATAATAGTTATATGGATAAAAATAAGAGTTATTACGATAATAATAATAGTAATAAGGATAAAAGTAAGAGTTAATACGATGATAAAATAGGAATAAGGACAAGAATAAGAGTTATTACGATAATAAAAATAGTTATAAGGATAAAAATAAGAGTTATTACGATAATAATAATAGAAAGCAGGATAAAAATAAGAGTTATTACGATAATAATAATAGTAATAAGGATAAAAATAAGAGTTATTACGATAATAATAATAGTAATAAGGATAAAAGTAAGAGTAAATACGCTGATAAAATAGGAATAAGGACAAAAATAAGAGTTATTACAATAATAATAATAGTTATAAGGATAAAAATAAGAGTTATTACGATAATAATAATAGAAATAAGGATAAAAATATGAGTTATTACATAATAAAAATAGGAATATGGCTGAAAGTAATAGTTATTACGATAATAATAATAGTAATAAGGATAAAAATTAAGAGTTATTTCGATAATAATAATAGTAATAAGGATAAAAGTAAGAGTTATTACATGATAAAAATAGGAATAAGGCTGAAAATAATAGTTATAATGATAATAATAATAGAAATAAGGATAAAAATAAGAGTTATTACGATAATAATAATAGTAATAAGGATAAAAATAAAAGTTATTTCGATAATAATAATAGTAATAAGGATAAAAGTAAGAGTTATTACACGATAAAAATAGGAATAAGGCTGAAAATAATGGTTATAATGATAATAATAATAGAAAGAAGGATAAAAATAAGAGTTATTACGATAATAATAATAGAAAGAAGGATAAAAATAAGAGTTATTACGATAATAGTAATAGTAATAAGGATAAAAGTAAGAGTTAATACGATGATAAAATAGGAATAAGGACAAAAATAAGAGTTATTACGATAATAATAATAGTAATAAGGATAAAAATAAGAGTTATTTCGATAATAATAATAGTAATAAGGATAAAAGTAAGAGTTATTACATAATAAAAATAGGAATATGGCTGAAAGTAATAGTTATTACGATAGTAATAATAGTAATAAGGATAAAAATAAGAGTGGTAACGATACTAATAATAGTGATAAGGTTAAAAGTAAGAGTTATTTATATAATAATAATAGTGATAAGGCTAAAAATAATGGTTATTACGATAATAATAACAGTAATAAGGATAAAAATAAGAGTTGTTACATAATAAAAATAGGAATATGGCTGAAAATAATAGTTATAATGATAATAATAATAGAAATAAGGATAAAAATAAGAGTTATTACGATAATAATAATAGAAATATGGATTAAAATAAGAGTTATTTCGATAATAATAATAGTAATAAGGATAAAAGTAAGAGTTATTACATGATAAAACTAGGAATAAGGCAGAAAATAATGGTTATAATGATAATAATAACAAAAATAAGGATAAAAATAAGAGTTATTACATAATAAAAATAGGAATAAGGATAAAAATAAGAGTTATTACGATAATAATAATAGTAATAAGGATAAAAATAAAAGTTATTACGATAATTATAATAGTAATAAGGATAAAAGTAAGAGTTAATACGATGATAAAATAGGAATAAGGATAAAAATAAGAGTTATTTCGATAATAATAATAGTAATAAGGATAAAAGTAAGAGTTATTACATAATAAAAATAGGAATAAGGCTGAAAATAATAGTTATAATGATAATAATAATAGAAATAAGGATAAAAATAAGAGTTATTACGATAATAATAATAGTAATAAGGATAAAAATAAGAGTTATTTCGATAATAATAATAGTAATAAGGATAAAAGTAAGAGTTATTACATGATAAAAATAGGAATAAGGCTGAAAATAATAGTTATAATGGTAATAATAATAGAAAGAAGGATAAAAATAAGAGTTATTACGATAATAATAATAGTAATAAGGATAAAAATAAGAGTTATTACGATAATAATAATAGTAATAAGGATAAAAGTAAGAGTTAATACGCTGATAAAATAGGAATAAGGACAAAAATAAGAGTTATTACGATAATAATAATAGTTATAAGGATAAAAATAAGAGTTATTACGATAATAATAATAGAAATAGGGATAAAAATAAGAGTTATTACATAAAAAAAATAGGAATATGGCTGAAAGTAATAGTTATTACGATAATAATAATAGTAATAAGGATAAAAATAAGAGTTATTACGATTATAATAATAGTAATAAGGATAAAAGTAAGAGTTATTACGATAATAATAATAGTAATAAGGATAAAAATTAAGAGTTATTACGATAATAATAATAGTAATAAGTATAAAAGTAAGAGTTAATACGATGATAAAATAGGAATAAGGACAAGAATAAGAGTTATTACGATAATAATAATAGTTATAAGGATAAAAATAAGAGTTATTACGATAATAATAATAGTAATAAGGATAAAAATAAGAGTTATTTCGATAATAATAATAGGAATAAGGATAAAAATAAGAGTTATTACGATAATAATAATAGTAATAAGGATAAAATAAGAGTTATTACGATAATAATAATAGTAATAAGGATAAAAGTAAGAGTTAATACGCTGATAAAATAGGAATAAGGCTGAAAATAATAGTTATAATGGTAATAATAATAGAAAGAAGGATAAAAATAAGTGTTATTACGATAATAATAATAGTAATAAGGATAAAAATAAGAGTTATTACGATAATAATAATAGTAATAAGGATAAAAGTAAGAGTTAATACGCTGATAAAATAGGAATAAGGACAAAAATAAGAGTTATTACGATAATAATAATAGTTATAAGGATAAAAATAAGAGTTATTGCGATAATAATAATAGTAATAAGGATAAAAATAAGAGTTATTACGATAATAATAATAGTAATAAGGATAAAAGTAAGAGTTAATACGATGATAAAATAGGAATAAGGACAAGAATAAGAGTTATTACGATAATAAAAATAGTTATAAGGATAAAAATAAGAGTTATTACGATAATAATAATAGAAAGCAGGATAAAAATAAGAGTTATTACGATAATAATAATAGTAATAAGGATAAAAATAAGAGTTATTACGATAATAATAATAGTAATAAGGATAAAAGTAAGAGTAAATACGCTGATAAAATAGGAATAAGGACAAAAATAAGAGTTATTACAATAATAATAATAGTTATAAGGATAAAAATAAGAGTTATTACGATAATAATAATAGAAATAAGGATAAAAATAAGAGTTATTACATAATAAAAATAGGAATATGGCTGAAAGTAATAGTTATTACGATAATAATAATAGTAATAAGGATAAAAATTAAGAGTTATTTCGATAATAATAATAGTAATAAGGATAAAAGTAAGAGTTATTACATGATAAAAATAGGAATAAGGCTGAAAATAATAGTTATAATGATAATAATAATAGAAATAAGGATAAAAATAAGAGTTATTACGATAATAATAATAGTAATAAGGATAAAAATAAAAGTTATTTCGATAATAATAATAGTAATAAGGATAAAAGTAAGAGTTATTACATGATAAAAATAGGAATAAGGCTGAAAATAATAGTTATAATGATAATAATAATAGAAAGAAGGATAAAAATAAGAGTTATTACGATAATAATAATAGTAATAAGGATAAAAATAAGAGTTATTTCGATAATAATAATAGTAATAAGGATAAAAGTAAGAGTTATTACATAATAAAAATAGGAATATGGCTGAAAGTAATAGTTATTACGATAGTAATAATAGTAATAAGGATAAAAATCAGAGTGATAACGATACTAATAATAGTGATAAGGATAAAAGTAAGAGTTATTTATATAATAATAATAGTCATAAGGCTGAAAATAATGGTTATTACGATAATAATAACAGTAATAAGGATAAAAATAAGAGTTATTACATAATAAAAATAGGAATATGGCTGAAAATAATAGTTATAATGATAATAATAATAGAAATAAGGATAAAAATAAGAGTTATTACGATAATAATAATAGTAATAAGGATAAAAGTAAGAGTTAATACGCTGATAAAATAGGAATAAGGACCAAAATAAGAGTTATTACGATAATAATTATAGTTATAAGGATAAAAATAAGAGTTATTACGATAATAATAATAGAAATAGGGATAAAAATAAGAGTTATTACATAAAAAAAATAGGAATATGGCTGAAAGTAATAGTTATTACGATAATAATAATAGTAATAAGGATAAAAATAAGCGTTATTACGATTATAATAATAGTAATAAGGATAAAAGTAAGAGTTATTACGATAATAATAATAGTAATAAGGATAAAAGTAAGAGTTATTACATGATAAAAATAGGAATAAGGCTGAAAATAATAGTTATAATGATAATAATAATAGAAATAAGGATAAAAATAAGAGTTATTACGATAATAATAATAGTAATAAGGATAAAAATAAGAGTTATTACGATAATAATAATAGTAATAAGGATAAAAGTAAGAGTTAATACGATGATAAAATAGGAATAAGGATAAAAATAAGAGTTATTTCGATAATAATAATAGTAATAAGGATAAATGTAACAGTTATTACATGATAAAAATAGGAATAAGGCTGAAAATAATAGTTATAATGATAATAATAATAGAAATAAGGATAAAAATAAGAGTTATTACGATAATAATAATAGTAATAAGGATAAAAATAAGAGTTATTTCGATAATAATAATAGGAATAAGGATAAAAATAAGAGTTATTACGATAATAATAATAGTAATAAGGATAAAAATAAGAGTTATTACGATAATAATAATAGTAATAAGGATAAAAGTAAGAGTTAATACGCTGATAAAATAGGAATAAGGCTGAAAATAATAGTTATAAATGTAATAATAATAGAAAGAAGGATAAAAATAAGAGTTATTACGATAATAAAATAGTAATAAGGATAAAAATAAGAGTTATTACGATAATAATAATAGTAATAAGGATAAAAGTAAGAGTTAATACGATGATAAAATAGGAATAAGGACAAGAATAAGAGTTATTACGATAATAAAAATAGTTATAAGGATAAAAATAAGAGTTATTACGATAATAATAATAGAAAGCAGGATAAAAATAAGAGTTATTACGATAATAATAATAGTAATAAGGATAAAAATAAGAGTTATTACGATAATAATAATAGTAATAAGGATAAAAGTAAGAGTAAATACGCTGATAAAATAGGAATAAGGACAAAAATAAGAGTTATTACAATAATAATAATAGTTAATAAGGATAAAAATAAGAGTTATTACGATAATAATAATAGAAATAAGGATAAAAATAAGAGTTATTACATAATAAAAATAGGAATATGGCTGAAAGTAATAGTTATTACGATAATAATAATAGTAATAAGGATAAAAATTAAGAGTTATTTTCGATAATAATAATAGTAATAAGGATAAAAGTAAGAGTTATTACATGATAAAAATAGGAATAAGGCTGAAAATAATAGTTATAATGATAATAATAATAGAAATAAGGATAAAAATAAGAGTTATTACGATAATAATAATAGTAATAAGGGATAAAAAATAAAAGTTATTTCGATAATAATAATAGTAATAAGGATAAAAGTAAGAGTTATTACACGATAAAAAATAGGAAATAAGGCTGAAAATAAATGGTTATAATGATAATAATAATAGAAAGAAAGGATAAAAATAAGAGTTATTACGATAATAATAATAGAAAGAAGGATAAAAAATAGAGTTATTACGATAATAGTAATAGTAATAAGGATAAAAGTAAGAGTTAATACGATGATAAAATAGGAATAAGGACAAAAAATAAGAGTTATTACGATAATAATAATAGTAATAAGGATAAAAATAAGAGTTATTTCGATAATAATAATAGTAATAAGGATAAAAGTAAGAGTTATTACATAATAAAAATAGGAATATGGCTGAAAGTAATAGTTATTACGATAGTAATAATAGTAATAAGGATAAAAATAAGAGTGATAACGATACTAATAATACTGATAAGGATAAAAGTAAGAGTTATTTATATAATAATAATAGTGATAAGGCTGAAAATAATGGTTATTACGATAATAATAACAGTAATAAGGATAAAAATAAGAGTTATTACATAATAAAAATAGGAATATGGCTGAAAATAATAGTTATAATGATAATAATAATAGAAATAAGGATAAAAATAAGAGTTATTACGATAATAATAATAGAAATAAGGATTAAAATAAGAGTTATTTCGATAATAATAATAGTAATAAGAATAAAAGTAAGTGTTATTACATGATAAAAATAGGAATAAGGCTGAAAATAATAGTTATAATGATAATAATAATAGAAAGAAGGATAAAAATAAGAGTTATTACGATAATAATAATAGTAATAAGGATAAAAATAAGAGTTATTACGATAATAATAATAGTAATAAGGATAAAAGTAAGAGTTAATACGCTGATAAAATAGGAATAAGGACAAAAATAAGAGTTATTACGATAATAATAATAGTTATAAGGATAAAAATAAGAGTTATTACGATAATAATAATAGAAATAAGGATAAAAATAAGAGTTATTACATAATAAAAATAGGAATATGGCTGAAAGTAATAGTTATTACGATAATAATAATAGTAATAAGGATAAAAATAAGAGTTATTACGATTATAATAATAGTAATAAGTATAAAAGTAAGAGTTATTACGATAATAATAATAGTAATAAGGATAAAAATTAAGAGTTATTACGATAATAATAATAGTAATAAGTATAAAAGTAAGAGTCAATACGATGATAAAATAGGAATAAGGACAAGAATAAGAGTTATTACGATAATAATAATAGTTATAAGGATAAAAATAAGAGTTATTACGATAATAACAATAGTAATAAGGATAAAAATAAGAGCTAATACGATAATAATAATAGTTATAAGGATAAAAATAAGAGTTATTTCGATAATAATAATAGTAATAAGGATAAAAGTAAGAGTTATTACATAATAAAAATAGGAATATGGCTGAAAGTAATAGTTATTACGATAGTAATAATAGTAATAAGGATAAAAATAAGAGTGATAACGATACTAATAATAGTGATAAGGATAAAAGTAAGAGTTAATACGCTGATGAAATAGGAATAAGGACAAAAATAAGAGTTATTACGATAATAATAATAGTTATAAGGATAAAAATAAGAGTTATTACGATAATAATAATAGAAAGCAGGATAAAAATAGGAGTTATTACGATAATAATAATAGTAATAAGGATAAAAATAATAGTTATTACGATAATAATAATAGTAATAAGGATAAAAGTAAGAGTTAATACGCTGATAAAATAGGAATAAGGACAAAAATAAGAGTTATTACGATAATAATAATAGTTATAAGGATAAAAATAAGAGTTATTACGATAATAATAATAGAAATAAGGATAAAAATAAGAGTTATTACATAATAAAAATAGGAATATGGCTGAAAGTAATAGTTATTACGATAATAATAATAGTAATAAGGATAAAAATAAGAGTTATTACGATTATAATAATAGTAATAAGGATAAAAGTAAGAGTTATTACGATAATAACAATAGTAATAAGGATAAAAATTAAGAGTTATTACGATAATAATAATAGTAATAAGTATAAAAGTAAGAGTTAATACGATGATAAAATAGGAATAAGGACAAGAATAAGAGTTATTACGATAATAATAATAGTTATAAGGATAAAAATAAGAGTTATTACGATAATAATAATAGTAATAAGGATAAAAATAAGAGCTAATACGATAATAATAATAGTTATAAGGATAAAAATAAGAGTTATTACGATGATAAAATAGGAATAAGGATAAAAATAAGAGTTATTTCGATAATAATAATAGTAATAAGGATAAAAGTAAGAGTTATTACATGATAAAAATAGGAATAAGGCTGAAAATAATAGTTATAATGATAATAATAATAGAAATAAGGATAAAAATAAGAGTTATTACGATAATAATAATAGTAATAAGGATAAAAATAAGAGTTATTTCGATAATAATAATAGGAATAAGGATAAAAATAAGAGTTATTACGATAATAATAATAGTAATAAGGATAAAAATAAGAGTTATTACGATAATAATAATAGTAATAAGGATAAAGGAAGAGTTAATACGCTGATAAAATAGGAATAAGGCTGAAAATAATAGTTATAATGGTAATAATAATAGAAAGAAGGATAAAAATAAGTGTTATTACGATAATAATAATAGTAATAAGGATAAAAATAAGAGTTATTACGATAATAATAATAGTAATAAGGATAAAAGTAAGAGTTAATACGCTGATAAAATAGGAATAAGGACAAAAATAAGAGTTATTACGATAATAATAATAGTTATAAGGATAAAAATAAGAGTTATTGCGATAATAATAATAGAAATAAGGATAAAAATAAGAGTTATTACATAATAAAAATAGGAATATGGCTGAAAGTAATAGTTATTACGATAATAATAATAGTAATAAGGATAAGAATAAGAGTTATTACATGATAAAAATAGGAATAATGCTCAAAATAATAGTTATAATGATAATAATAATAGAAAGAAGGATAAAAATAAGAGTTATTACGATAATAATAATAGTTATATGGATAAAAATAAGAGTTATTACGATAATAATAATAGTAATAAGGATAAAAATAAGAGTTATTACGATAATAATAATAGTAATAAGGATAAAAATAAGAGTTATTACGATAATAATAATAGTAATAAGGATAAAAGTAAGAGTTAATACGATGATAAAATAGGAATAAGGATAAAAATAAGAGTTATTTCGATAATAATAATAGTAATAAGGATAAATGTAAGAGTTATTACATGATAAAAATAGGAATAAGGCTGAAAATAATAGTTATTACGATAATAATAATAGTAATAAGGATAAAAATAAGAGTTATTTCGATAATAATAATAGTAATAAGGATAAAAGTAAGAGTTATTACATGATAAAAATAGGAATAAGGCTGAAAATAATAGTTATAATGATAATAATAATAGAAAGAAGGATAAAAATACGAGTTATTACGATAATAATAATAGTTATAAGGATAAAAATAAGAGTTATTACGATAATAATAATAGTAATAAGGATAAAAATAAGAGCTAATAAGATAATAATAATAGTTATAAGGATAAAAATAAGAGTTATTTCGATAATAATAATAGTAATAAGGATAAAAGTAAGAGTTATTACATAATAAAAATAGGAATATGGCTGAAAGTAATAGTTATTACGATAGTAATAATAGTAATAAGGATAAAAATAAGAGTGATAACGATACTAATAATAGTGATAAGGATAAAAGTAAGAGTTATTTATATAATAATAATAGTGATAAGGCTGAAAATAATGGTTATTACGATAATAATAACAGTAATAAGGAAAAAAATAAGAGTTATTACATAATAAAAATAGGAATATGGCTGAAAATAATAGTTATAATGATAATAATAATGGAAATAAGGATAAAAATAAGAGTTATTACGATAATAATAATAGAAATAAGGATTAAAATAAGAGTTATTTCGATAATAATAATAGTAATAAGGATAAAAGTAAGAGTTATTACGATAATAATAATAGTAATAAGGATAAAAATAAGAGTTATTACGATAATAATAATAGTAATAAGGATAAAAGTAAGAGTTAATACGCTGATAAAATAGGAATAAGGACAAAAATAAGAGTTATTACGATAATAATAATAGTTAAAAGGATAAAAATAAGAGTTATTACGATAATAATAATAGAAATAAGGATAAAAATAAGAGTTATTACATAATAAAAATAGGAATATGGCTGAAAGTAATAGTTATTACGATAATAATAATAGTAATAAGGATAAAAATAAGAGTTATTACGATTATAATAATAGTAATAAGGATAAAAGTAAGAGTTATTACGATAATAATAATAGTAATAAGGATAAAAGTAAGAGTTAATACGCTGATAAAATAGGAATAAGGACAAAAATAAGAGTTATTACGATAATAATAATAGTTATAAGGATAAAAATAAGAGTTATTGCGATAATATTAATAGAAATAAGGATAAAAATAAGAGTTATTACATAATAAAAATAGGAATATGGCTGAAAGTAATAGTTATTACGATAATAATAATAGTAATAAGGATAAGAATAAGAGTTATTACATGATAAAAATAGGAATAAGGCTCAAAATAATAGTTATAATGATAATAATAATAGTAATAAGGATAAAAATAAGAGTTATTTCGATAATAATAATAGTAATAAGGATAAAAGTAAGAGTTATTACATAATAAAAATAGGAATATGGCTGAAAGTAATAGTTATTACGATAGTAATAATAGTAATAAGGATAAAAATAAGAGTGATAACGATACTAATAATAGTGATAAGGTTAAAAGTAAGAGTTATTTATATAATAATAATAGTGATAAGGCTGAAAATAATGGTTATTACGATAATAATAACAGTAATAAGGATAAAAATAAGAGTTATTACATAATAAAAATAGGAATATGGCTGAAAATAATAGTTATAATGATAATAATAATAGAAATAAGGATAAAAATAAGAGTTATTACGATAATAATAATAGAAATAAGGATTAAAATAAGAGTTATTTCGATAATAATAATAGTAATAAGGATAAAAGTAAGAGTTATTACATGATAAAAATAGGAATAAGGCTGAAAATAATAGTTATAATGATAATAATAATAGAAAGAAGGATAAAAATAAGAGTTATTACGATAATAATAATAGTAATAAGGATAAAAATAAGAGTTATTTCGATAATAATAATAGTAATAAGGATAAGAGTAAGAGTTATTACATGATAAAAATAGGAATAAGGCTGAAAATAATAGTTATAATGATAATAATAATAGAAAGAAGGATAAAAATAAGAGTTATTACGATAATAATAATAGAAAGAAGGATAAAAATAAGAGTTATTACGATAATAGTAATAGTAATAAGGATAAAAGTAAGAGTTAATACGATGATAAAATAGGAATAAGGACAAAAATAAGAGTTATTGCGATAATAATAATAGTAATAAGGATAAAAATAAGAGTTATTTCGATAATAATAATAGTAATAAGGATAAAAGTAAGAGTTATTACACGATAAAAATAGGAATAAGGCTGAAAATAATAGTTATAATGATAATAATAATAGAAATAAGGATAAAAATAAGAGTTATTACGATAATAATAATAGTAATAAGGATAAAAATAAAAGTTATTTCGATAATAATAATAGTAATAAGGATAAAAGTAAGAGTTATTACATGATAAAAATAGGAATAAGGCTGAAAATAATGGTTATAATGATAATAATAATAGAAAGAAGGATAAAAATAAGAGTTATTACGATAATAATAATAGAAAGAAGGATAAAAATAAGAGTTATTACGATAATAGTAATAGTAATAAGGATAAAAGTAAGAGTTAATACGATGATAAAATAGGAATAAGGACAAAAATAAGAGTTATTACGATAATAATAATAGTAATAAGGATAAAAATAAGAGTTATTTCGATAATAATAATAGTAATAAGGATAAAAGTAAGAGTTATTACATAATAAAAATAGGAATATGGCTGAAAGTAATAGTTATTACGATAGTAATAATAGTAATAAGGATAAAAATAAGAGTGATAACGATACTAATAATAGTGATAAGGTTAAAAGTAAGAGTTATTTATATAATAATAATAGTGATAAGGCTGAAAATAATGGTTATTACGATAATAATAACAGTAATAAGGATAAAAATAAGAGTTATTACATAATAAAAATAGGAATATGGCTGAAAATAATAGTTATAATGATAATAATAATAGAAATAAGGATAAAAATAAGAGTTATTACGATAATAATAATAGAAATAAGTATTAAAATAAGAGTTATTTCGATAATAATAATAGTAATAAGGATAAAAGTAAGAGTTATTACGATAATAATAATAGTAATAAGGATAAAAATAAGAATTATTACGATAATAATAATAGTAATAAGGATAAAAGTAAGAGTTAATACGCTGATAAAATAGGAATAAGGACAAAAATAAGAGTTATTACGATAATAATAATAGTTATAAGGATAAAAATAAGAGTTATTACGATAATAATAATAGAAATAAGGATAAAAATAAGAGTTATTACATAATAAAAATAGGAATATGGCTGAAAGTAATAGTTATTACGATAATAATAATAGTAATAAGGATAAAAATAAGAGTTATTACGATTATAATAATAGTAATAAGGATAAAAGTAAGAGTTATTACGATAATAATAATAGTAATAAGGATAAAAATTAAGAGTTATTACGATAATAATAATAGTAATAAGTATAAAAGTAAGAGTTAATACGATGATAAAATAGGAATAAGGACAAGAATAAGAGTTATTACGATAATAAAAATAGTTATAAGGATAAAAATAAGAGTTATTACGATAATAATAATAGAAAGCAGGATAAAAATAAGAGTTATTACGATAATAATAATAGTAATAAGGATAAAAATAAGAGTTATTACGATAATAGTAATAGTAATAAGGATAAAAGTAAGCGTTAATACGATGATAAAATAGGAATAAGGACAAGAATAAGAGTTATTACGATAATAATAATAGTTATAAGGATAAAAATAAGAGTTATTACGGTAATAATAATAGTAATAAGGATAAAAATAAGAGCTAATACGATAATAATAATAGTTATAAGGATAAAAATAAGAGTTATTACGATGATAAAATAGGAATAAGGATAAAAATAAGAGTTATTTCGATAATAATAATAGTAATAAGGATAAAAGTAAGAGTTATTACATGATAAAAATAGGAATAAGGCTGAAAATAATAGTTATAATGATAATAATAATTGAAATAAGGATAAAAATAAGAGTTATTACGATAATAATAATAGTAATAAGGATAAAAATAAAAGTTATTTCGATAATAATAATAGTAATAAGGATAAAAGTAAGAGTTATTACATGATAAAAATAGGAATAAGGCTGAAAATAATCGTTATAATGATAATAATAATAGAAAGAAGGATAAAAATAAGAGTTATTACGATAATAATAATAGAAAGAAGGATAAAAATAAGAGTTATTACATAATAAAAATAGGAATATGGCTGAAAGTAATAGTTATTACGATAATAATAATAGTAATAAGGATAAAAATAAGAGTTATTACGATTATAATAATAGTAATAAGGATAAAAATAAGAGTTATTACGATAATAATAATAGTAATAAAGATAAAAATAAGAGCTAATACGATAATAATAATAGTTATAAGGATAAAAATAAGAGTTATTACGATGATAAAATAGGAATAAGGATAAAAATAAGAGTTATTTCGATAATAATAATAGTAATAAGGATAAAAGTAAGAGTTATTACACGATAAAAATAGGAATAAGGCTGAAAATAATAGTTATAATGATAATAATAATAGAAATAAGGATAAAAATAAGAGTTATTACGATAATAATAATAGTAATAAGGATAAAAATAAAAGTTATTTCGATAATAATAATAGTAATAAGGATAAAAGTAAGAGTTATTACATGATAAAAATAGGAATAAGGCTGAAAATAATGGTTATAATGATAATAATAATAGAAAGAAGGATAAAAATAAGAGTTATTACGATAATAATAATAGAAAGAAGGATAAAAATAAGAGTTATTACGATAATAGTAATAGTAATAAGGATAAAAGTAAGCGTTAATACGATGATAAAATAGGAATAAGGACAAAAATAAGAGTTATTACGATAATAATAATAGAAAGAAGGATAAAAATAAGAGTTATTACGATAATAGTAATAGTAATAAGGATAAAAGTAAGAGTTAATACGATGATAAAATAGGAATAAGGACAAAAATAAGAGTTAATACGATAATAATAATAGTAATAAGGATAAAAATAAGAGTTATTTCGATAATAATAATAGTAATAAGGATAAAAGTAAGAGTTATTACATAATAAAAATAGGAATATGGCTGAAAGTAATAGTTATTACGATAGTAATAATAGTAATAAGGATAAAAATAAGAGTGATAACGATACTAATAATAGTGATAAGGTTAAAAGTAAGAGTTATTTATATAATAATAATAGTGATAAGGCTGAAAATAATGGTTATTACGATAATAATAACAGTAATAAGGATAAAAATAAGAGTTATTACATAATAAAAATAGGAATATGGCTGAAAATAATAGTTATAATGATAATAATAATAGAAATAAGGATAAAAATAAGAGTTATTACGATAATAATAATAGAAATAAGGATTAAAATAAGAGTTATTTCGATAATAATAATAGTAATAAGGATAAAAGTAAGAGTTATTACGATAATAATAATAGTAATAAGGATAAAAATAAGAATTATTACGATAATAATAATAGTAATAAGGATAAAAGTAAGAGTTAATACGCTGATAAAATAGGAATAAGGACAAAAATAAGAGTTATTACGATAATAATAATAGTTATAAGGATAAAAATAAGAGTTATTACGATAATAATAATAGAAATAAGGATAAAAATAAGAGTTATTACATAATAAAAATAGGAATATGGCTGAAAGTAATAGTTATTACGATAATAATAATAGTAATAAGGATAAAAATAAGAGTTATTACGATTATAATAATAGTAATAAGGATAAAAGTAAGAGTTATTACGATAATAATAATAGTAATAAGGATAAAAATTAAGAGTTATTACGATAATAATAATAGTAATAAGTATAAAAGTAAGAGTTAATACGATGATAAAATAGGAATAAGGACAAGAATAAGAGTTATTACGATAATAAAAATAGTTATAAGGATAAAAATAAGAGTTATTACGATAATAACAATAGAAAGCAGGATAAAAATAAGAGTTATTACGATAATAATAATAGTAATAAGGATAAAAATAAGAGATATTACGATAATAATAATAGTAATAAGGATAAAAGTAAGAGTTAATACGCTGATAAAATAGGAATAAGGACAAAAATAAGAGTTATTACGATAATAATAATAGCTATAAGGATAAAAATAAGAGTTATTACGATAATAATAATAGAAATAAGGATAAAAATAAGAGTTATTACATAATAAAAATAGGAATATGGCTGAAAGTAATAGTTATTACGATAATAATAATAGTAATAAGGATAAAAATAAGTGTTATTACGATTATAATAATAGTAATAAGGATAAAAGTAAGAGTTATTACGATAATAATAGTAGTAATAAGGATAAAAATTAAGAGTTATTACGATAATAATAATAGTAATAAGTATAAAAGTAAGAGTTAATACGATGATAAAATAGGAATAAGGACAAGAATAAGAGTTATTACGATAATAATAATAGTTATAAGGATAAAAATAAGAGTTATTACGATAATAATAATAGTAATAAGGATAAAAATAAGAGCTAATACGATAATAATAATAGTTATAAGGATAAAAATAAGAGTTATTACGATGATAAAATAGGAATAAGGATAAAAATAAGAGTTATTTCGATAATAATAATAGTAATAAGGATAAAAGTAAGAGTTATTACATGATAAAAATAGGAATAAGGCTGAAAATAATAGTTATAATGATAATAATAATTGAAATAAGGATAAAAATAAGAGTTATTACGATAATAATAATAGTAATAAGGATAAAAATAAAAGTTATTTCGATAATAATAATAGTAATAAGGATAAAAGTAAGAGTTATTACATGATAAAAATAGGAATAAGGCTGAAAATAATCGTTATAATGATAATAATAATAGAAAGAAGGATAAAAATAAGAGTTATTACGATAATAATAATAGAAAGAAGGATAAAAATAAGAGTTATTACGATAATAGTAATAGTAATAAGGATAAAAGTAAGAGTTAATACGATGATAAAATAGGAATAAGGACAAAAATAAGAGTTATTACGATAATAATAATAGTAATAAGGATAAAAATAAGAGTTATTTCGATAATAATAATAGTAATAAGGATAAAAGTAAGAGTTAATACGGTGATAAAATAGGAATAAGGACAAAAATAAGAGTTATTACGATAATAATAATAGTTATAAGGATAAAAATAAGAGTTATTACGATAATAATAATAGAAATAAGGATAAAAATAAGAGTTATTACATAATAAAAATAGGAATATGGCTGAAAGTAATAGTTATTACGATAATAATAATAGTAATAAGGATAAAAATAAGAGTTATTACGATTATAATAATAGTAATAAGGATAAAAGTAAGAGTTATTACGATAATAATAATAGTAATAAGGATAAAAATTAAGAGTTATTACGATAATAATAATAGTAATAAGTATAAAAGTAAGAGTTAATACGATGATAAAATAGGAATAAGGACAAGAATAAGAGTCATTACGATAATAAAAATAGTTATAAGGATAAAAATAAGAGTTATTACGATAATAATAATAGAAAGCAGGATAAAAATAAGAGTTATTACGATAATAATAATAGTAATAAGGATAAAAATAAGAGTTATTACGATAATAATAATAGTTATAAGGATAAAAATAAGAGTTATTACGATAATAATAATAGAAATAAGGATAAAAATAAGAGTTATTACATAATAAAAATAGGAATATGGCTGAAAGTAATAGTTATTACGATAATAATAATAGTAATAAGGATAAAAATAAGAGTTATTACGATTATAATAATAGTAATAAGGATAAAAATAAGAGTTATTACGATAATAATAATAGTAATAAAGATAAAAATAAGAGCTAATACGATAATAATAATAGTTATAAGGATAAAAATAAGAGTTATTACGATGATAAAATAGGAATAAGGATAAAAATAAGAGTTATTTCGATAATAATAATAGTAATAAGGATAAAAGTAAGAGTTATTACACGATAAAAATAGGAATAAGGCTGAAAATAATAGTTATAATGATAATAATAATAGAAATAAGGATAAAAATAAGAGTTATTACGATAATAATAATAGTAATAAGGATAAAAATAAAAGTTATTTCGATAATAATAATAGTAATAAGGATAAAAGTAAGAGTTATTACATGATAAAAATAGGAATAAGGCTGAAAATAATGGTTATAATGATAATAATAATAGAAAGAAGGATAAAAACAAGAGTTATTACGATAATAATAATAGAAAGAAGGATAAAAATAAGAGTTATTACGATAATAGTAATAGTAATAAGGATAAAAGTAAGAGTTAATACGATGATAAAATAGGAATAAGGACAAAAATAAGAGTTATTACGATAATAATAATAGTTATAAGGATAAAAATAAGAGTTATTACGATAATAATAATAGAAATAAGGATAAAAATAAGAGTTATTACATAATAAAAATAGGAATATGGCTGAAAGTAATAGTTATTACGATAATAATAATAGTAATAAGGATAAAAATAAGAGTTATTACGATTATAATAATAGTAATAAGGATAAAAGTAAGAGTTATTACGATAAAAGTAATAGTAATAAGGATAAAAATTAAGAGTTATTACGATAATAATAATAGTAATAAGTATAAAAGTAAGAGTTAATACGATGATAAAATAGGAATAAGGACAAGAATAAGAGTTATTACGATAATAAAAATAGTTATAAGGATAAAAATAAGAGTTATTACGATGATAATAATAGAAAGCAGGATAAAAATAAGAGTTATTACGATAATAATAATAGTAATAAGGATAAAAATAAGAGCTAATACGATAATAATAATAGTTATAAGGATAAAAATAAGAGTTATTACGATGATAAAATAGGAATAAGGATAAAAATAAGAGTTATTTCGATAATAATAATAGTAATAAGGATAAAAGTAAGAGTTATTACACGATAAAAATAGGAATAAGGCTGAAAATAATAGTTATAATGATAATAATAATAGAAATAAGGATAAAAATAAGAGTTATTACGATAATAATAATAGTAATAAGGATAAAAATAAAAGTTATTTCGATAATAATAATAGTAATAAGGATAAAAGTAAGAGTTATTACATGATAAAAATAGGAATAAGGCTGAAAATAATGGTTATAATGATAATAATAATAGAAAGAAGGACAAAAATAAGAGTTATTACGATAATAATAATAGAAAGAAGGATAAAAATAAGAGTTATTACGATAATAGTAATAGTAATAAGGATAAAAGTAAGAGTTAATACGATGATAAAATAGGAATAAGGACAAAAATAAGAGTTATTACGATAATAATAATAGTAATAAGGATAAAAATAAGAGTTATTTCGATAATAATAATAGTAATAAGGATAAAAGTAAGAGTTATTACATAATAAAAATAGGAATATGGCTGAAAGTAATAGTTATTACGATAGTAATAATAGTAATAAGGATAAAAATAAGAGTGATAACGATACTAATAATAGTGATAAGGTTAAAAGTAAGAGTTATTTATATAATAATAATAGTGATAAGGCTGAAAATAATGGTTATTACGATAATAATAACAGTAATAAGGATAAAAATAAGAGTTATTACATAATAAAAATAGGAATATGGCTGAAAATAATAGTTATAATGATAATAATAATAGAAATAAGGATAAAAATAAGAGTTATTACGATAATAATAATAGAAATAAGGATTAAAATAAGAGTTATTTCGATAATAATAATAGTAATAAGGATAAAAGTAAGAGTTATTACATAATAAAAATAGGAATAAGGCTGAAAATAATAGTTATAATGATAATAATAATAGAAAGAGGGATAAAAATAAGAGTTATTACGATAATAATAATAGTAATAAGGATAAAAATAAGAGTTATTTCGATAATAATAATAGTAATAAGGATAAAAGTAAGAGTCATTACATGATAAAAATAGGAATAAGGCTGAAAATAATAGTTATAATGATAATAATAATAGAAAGAAGGATAAAAATAAGAGTTATTACGATAATAATAATAGAAAGAAGGATAAAAATAAGAGTTATTACGATAATAGTAATAGTAATAAGGATAAAAGTAAGAGTTAATACGATGATAAAATAGGAATAAGGACAAAAATAAGAGTTATTACGATAATAATAATAGTAATAAGGATAAAAATAAGAGTTATTTCGATAATAATAATAGTAATAAGGATAAAAGTAAGAGTTATTACATAATAAAAATAGGAATATGGCTGAAAGTAATAGTTATTACGATAGTAATAATAGTAATAAGGATAAAAATAAGAGTGATAACGATACTAATAATAGTGATAAGGTTAAAAGTAAAAGTTATTTATATAATAATAATAGTGATAAGGCTGAAAATAATGGTTATTACGATAATAATAACAGTAATAAGGATAAAAATAAGAGTTATTACATAATAAAAATAGGAATATGGCTGAAAATAATAGTTATAATGATAATAATAATAGAAATAAGGATAAAAATAAGAGTTATTACGATAATAATAATAGTAATAAGGATAAAAATAAGAGTTATTACGATAATAATAATAGTAATAAGGATAAAAGTAAGAGTTAATACGCTGATAAAATAGGAATAAGGACAAAAATAAGAGTTATTACGATAATAATAATAGTTATAAGGATAAAAATAAGAGTTATTACGATAATAATAATAGAAATAAGGATAAAAATAAGAGTTATTACATAATAAAAATAGGAATATGGCTGAAAGTAATAGTTATTACGATAATAATAATAGTAATAAGGATAAAAATAAGAGTTATTACGATAATAATAATAGTAATAAGGATAAAAGTAAGAGTTAATACGCTGATAAAATAGGAATAAGGACAAAAATAAGAGTTATTACGATAATAATAATAGTTATAAGGATAAAAATAAGAGTTATTACGATAATAATAATAGAAATAAGGATAAAAATAAGAGTTATTACATAATAAAAATAGGAATATGGCTGAAAGTAATAGTTATTACGATAATAATAATAGTAATAAGGATAAAAATAAGAGTTATTTCGATAATAATAATAGTAATAAGGATAAAAGTAAGAGTTATTACATAATAGAAATAGGAATATGGCTGAAAGTAATAGTTATTACAATAGTAATAATAGTAATAAGGATAAAAATAAGAGTGATAACGATACTAATAATAGTGATAAGGATAAAAGTAAGAGTTATTTATATAATAATAATAGTGATAAGGCTGAAAATAATGGTTATTACGATAATAATAACAGTAACAAGGATAAAAATAAGAGTTATTACATAATAAAAATAGGAATATGGCTGAAAATAATAGTTATAATGACAATAATAATAGAAATAAGGATAAAAATAAGAGTTATTACGATAATAATAATAGTTATATGGATAAAAATAAGAGTTATTACGATAATAATAATAGAAATAATGGTAAAAATAAGAGTTATTACATAATAAAAATAGGAATATGGCTGAAAGTAATAGTTATTACGATAATAATAATAGTAATAAGGATAAAAATAAGAGTTATTACGATAATAATAATAGTAATAAGGATAAAAATAAGAGTTATTACGATAATAATAATAGTAATAAGGATAAAAATAAGGGTTATTACGATAATAATAATAGAAATAAGGATAAGAATAAGAGTTATAACATAATAAAAATAGGAATATGGCTGAAAGTAATAGTTATTACGATAGTAATAATAGTAATAAGGATAAAAATAAGAGTGATAACGATAATAATAATAGTGATAAGGATAAAAGTAAGAGTTATTTATATAATAATAATAGTGGTAAGGCTGAAAATAATAGTTATTACGATAATAATAATAGTAATAAGGATAAAAATAAGAGTTATTACGATAATAATAATAGTAATAAGGATAAAAATAAGAGTTAATACGATGATAAAATAGGAATAAGGATAAAAATAAGAGTTATTTCGATAATAATAATAGTAATAAGGATAAAAGTAAGAGTTATTACATGATAAAAATAGGAATAAGGCTGAGAATAATAGTTATAATGATAATAATAATAGAAAGAAGGATAAAAATAAGAGTTATTACGACAATAATAATAGAAAGAAGGATAAAAATAAGAGTTATTACGATAATAGTAATAGTAATAAGGATAAAAGTAAGAGTTAATACGATGATAAAATAGGAATAAGGACAAAAATAAGAGTTATTACGATAATAATAATAGTAATAAGGATAAAAATAAGAGTTATTTCGATAATAATAATAGTAATAAGAATAAAAGTAAGAGTTATTACATAATAAAAATAGGAATATGGCTGAAAGTAATAGTTATTACGATAGTAATAATAGTAATAAGGATAAAAATAAGAGTGATAACGATACTAATAATAGTGATAAGGATAGAAGTAAGAGTTATTTATATAATAATAATAGTGATAAGGCTGAAAATAATGGTTATTACGATAATAATAACAGTAATAAGGATAAAAATAAGAGTTATTACATAATAAAAATAGGAATATGGCTGAAAGTAATAGTTATTACGATAATAATAATAGTAATAAGGATAAAAATAAGAGTTATTACATGATAAAAATAGGAATAAGGCTGAAAATAATAGTTATAATGATAATAATAATAGAAAGAAGGATAAAAATAAGAGTTATTACGATAACAATAATAGTAATAAGGATAAAAATAAGAGTTATTACGATAATAATAATAGTAATAAGGATAAAAGTAAGAGTTAATACGATGATAAAATAGGAATAAGGATAAAAATAAGAGTTATTACGATAATAATAATAGTAATAAGTATAAAAGTAAGAGTTAATACGATGATAAAATAGGAATAAGGACAAGAATAAGAGTTATTACGATAATAATAATAGTTATAAGGATAAAAATAAGAGTTATTTCGATAATAATAATAGTAATAAGGATAAAAGTAAGAGTTATTACATAATAGAAATAGGAATATGGCTGAAAGTAATAGTTATTACGATAGTAATAATAGTAATAAGGATAAAAATAAGAGTGATAACGATACTAATAATAGTGATAAGGTTAAAAGTAAGAGTTATTTATATAATAATAATAGTGATAAGGCTGAAAATAATGGTTATTACGATAATAATAACAGTAATAAGGATAAAAATAAGAGTTATTACATAATAAAAATAGGAATATGGCTGAAAATAATAGTTATAATGATAATAATAATAGAAATAAGGATAAAAATAAGAGTTATTACGATAATAATAATAGAAATAAGGATTAAAATAAGAGTTATTTCGATAATAATAATAGTAATAAGGATAAAAGTAAGAGTTTATTACATGATAAAAATAGGAATAAGGCTGAGAATAATAGTTATAATGATAATAATAATAGAAAGAAGGATAAAAATAAGAGTTATTACGACAATAATAATAGAAAGAAGGATAAAAATAAGAGTTATTACGATAATAGTAATAGTAATAAGGATAAAAGTAAGAGTTAATACGATGATAAAATAGGAATAAGGACAAAAATAAGAGTTATTACGATAATAATAATAGTAATAAGGATAAAAATAAGAGTTATTTCGATAATAATAATAGTAATAAGGATAAAAATAAGAGTTATTACATAATAAAAATAGGAATATGGCTGAAAGTAATAGTTATTACGATAATAATAATAGTAATAAGGATAAAAATAAGAGTTATTACATGATAAAAATAGGAATAAGGCTGAAAATAATAGTTATAATGATAATAATAATAGAAAGAAGGATAAAAATAAGAGTTATTACGATAACAATAATAGTAATAAGGATAAAAATAAGAGTTATTACGATAATAATAATAGTAATAAGGATAAAAGTAAGAGTTAATACGATGATAAAATAGGAATAAGGATAAAAATAAGAGTTATTACGATAATAATAATAGTAATAAGTATAAAAGTAAGAGTTAATACGATGATAAAATAGGAATAAGGACAAGAATAAGAGTTATTACGATAATAATAATAGTTATAAGGATAAAAATAAGAGTTATTTCGATAATAATAATAGTAATAAGGATAAAAGTAAGAGTTATTACATAATAGAAATAGGAATATGGCTGAAAGTAATAGTTATTACGATAGTAATAATAGTAATAAGGATAAAAATAAGAGTGATAACGATACTAATAATAGTGATAAGGTTAAAAGTAAGAGTTATTTATATAATAATAATAGTGATAAGGCTGAAAATAATGGTTATTACGATAATAATAACAGTAATAAGGATAAAAATAAGAGTTATTACATAATAAAAATAGGAATATGGCTGAAAATAATAGTTATAATGATAATAATAATAGAAATAAGGATAAAAATAAGAGTTATTACGATAATAATAATAGAAATAAGGATTAAAATAAGAGTTATTTCGATAATAATAATAGTAATAAGGATAAAAGTAAGAGTTATTACATGATAAAAAATAGGAATAAGGCTGAAAATAATAGTTATAATGATAATAATAATAGAAAGAAGGATAAAAATAAGAGTTATTACGATAATAATAATAGTAATAAGGATAAAAATAAGAGTTATTACGATTATAATAATAGTAATAAGGATAAAAGTAAGAGTTAATACGCTGATAAAATAGGAATAAGGACAAAAATAAGAGTTATTACGATAATAATAATAGTTATAAGGATAAAAATAAGAGTTATTACGATAATAATAATAGAAATAAGGATAAAAATAAGAGTTATTACATAATAAAAATAGGAATATGGCTGAAAGTAATAGTTATTACGATAATAATAATAGTAATAAGGATAAAAATAAGAGTTATTACGATAATAATAATAGTAATAAGGATAAAAGTAAGAGTTAATACGCTGATAAAATAGGAATAAGGACAAAAATAAGAGTTATTACGATAATAATAATAGTTATAAGGATAAAAATAAGAGTTATTACGATAATAATAATAGAAATAAGGATAAAAATAAGAGTTATTACATAATAAAAATAGGAATATGGCTGAAAGTAATAGTTATTACGATAATAATAATAGTAATAAGGATAAAAATAAGAGTTATTTCGATAATAATAATAGTAATAAGGATAAAAGTAAGAGTTATTACATAATAGAAATAGGAATATGGCTGAAAGTAATAGTTATTACGATAGTAATAATAGTAATAAGGATAAAAATAAGAGTGATAACGATACTAATAATAGTGATAAGGATAAAAGTAAGAGTTATTTATATAATAATAATAGTGATAAGGCTGAAAATAATGGTTATTACGATAATAATAACAGTAACAAGGATAAAAATAAGAGTTATTACATAATAAAAATAGGAATATGGCTGAAAATAATAGTTATAATGACAATAATAATAGAAATAAGGATAAAAATAAGAGTTATTACGATAATAATAATAGTTATATGGATAAAAATAAGAGTTATTACGATAATAATAATAGAAATAATGGTAAAAATAAGAGTTATTACATAATAAAAATAGGAATATGGCTGAAAGTAACAGTTATTACGATAATAATAATAGTAATAAGGATAAAAATAAGAGTTATTACGATAATAATAATAGTAATAAGGATAAAAGTAAGAGTTATTACATGATAAAAATAGGAATAAGGCTGAAAATAATAGTTATAATGATAATAATAATAGAAAGTAGGATAAAAATAAGAGTTATTACGATAATAATAATAGTAATAAGGATAAAAATAAGAGTTATTACGATAATAATAATAGTAATAAGGATAAAAGTAAGAGTTAATACGCTGATAAAATAGGAATAAGGACAAAAATAAGAGTTATTACGATAATAATAATAGTTATAAGGATAAAAATAAGAGTTATTACGATAATAATAATAGAAATAAGGATAAAAATAAGAGTTATTACATAATAAAAATGGGAATATGGCTGAAAGTAATAGTTATTACGATAATAATAATAGTAATAAGGATAAAAATAAGAGTTATTACATAATAAAAATAGGAATAAGGCTGAAAATAATAGTTATAATGATAATAATAATAGAAATAAGGATAAAAATAAGAGTTATTACGATTATAATAATAGTGATAAGGATAAAAGTAAGTGTTATTTATATAATAATAATAGTGGTAAGGCTGAAAATAATAGTTATTACGATAATAATAATAGTAATAAGGATAAAATAAGAGTTATTACGATAATAATAATAGTAATAAGGATAAAAATAAGAGTTATTACGATAATAATAATAGTAATAAGGATAAAAATAAGAGTTATTACGATAATAATAATAGTAATAAGGATAAAAATAAGAGTTATTACGATAATAATAATAGTAATAAGGATAAAAGTAAGAGTTAATCCGATGATAAAATAGGAATAAGGATAAAAATAAGAGTTATTTCGATAATAATAATAGTAATAAGGATAAAAGTAAGAGTTATTACATGATAAAAATAGGAATAAGGCTGAAAATAATAGTTATAATGATAATAATAATAGAAATAAGGATAAAAATAAGAGTTATTACGATAATAATAATAGTAATAAGGATAAAAATAAGAGTTATTTCGATAATAATAATAGTAATAAGGATAAAAGTAAGAGTTATTACATAATAAAAATAGGAATAAGGCTGAAAATAATAGTTATAATGATAATAATAATAGAAAGAAGGATAAAAATAAGAGTTATTACGATAATAATAATAGAAAGAAGGATAAAAATAAGAGTTATTACGATAATAGCAATAGTAATAAGGATTAAAGTAAGAGTTAATACGATGATAAAATAGGAATAAGGACAAAAATAAGAGTTATTACGATAATAATAATAGTAATAAAGATAAAAATAAGAGTTATTTCGATAATAATAATAGTAATAAGAATAAAAGTAAGAGTTATTACATAATAAAAATAGGAATATGGCTGAAAGTAATAGTTATTACGATAGTAATAATAGTAATAAGGATAAAAATAAGAGTGATAACGATACTAATAATAGTGATAAGGATAAAAGTAAGAGTTATTTATATAATAATAATAGTGATAAGGCTGAAAATAATGGTTATTACGATAATAATAACAGTAATAAGGATAAAAATAAGAGTTATTACATAATAAAAAATAGGAATATGGCTGAAAATAATAGTTATAATGATAATAATAATAGAAATAAGGATAAAAATAAGAGTTATTACGATAATAATAATAGAAATAAGGATTAAAATAAGAGTTATTTCGATAATAATAATAGTAATAAGGATAAAAGTAAGAGTTATTACATGATAAAAATAGGAATAAGGCTGAAAATAATAGTTATAATGATAATAATAATAGAAAGTAGGATAAAAATAAGAGTTATTACGATAATAATAATAGTAATAAGGATAAAAATAAGAG